>JAAAKG020086506.1:0-16545 GCA_010014905.2 Druon quercuslanigerum | reverse complement strand
AAACAGACGAGGGAGGGGAGGGGGAGAGGGGAGGGGAGCAGGCCCGTAGCAGGGGGAGGGGGGGGGGGGGGGGGGGGGGGGAGGGGGGGGCGGGGCTACATAAGCAAAGATTGGTACCATATTTGATAAACGGCGCCGAAAGGCCTAAACTCATCTTTAAATAAGCTGAAACAACTGCCACGAAGATTAATCCCAGTTCAGCTGAATTAGATACAGCTGAATTGAAATAATTAATCAGCACAGGAAGGAATCCCCTTAGGATCTGAATGACAAATAAGCATGTGGGAACTCACCAGCTCCAAACGCTTGCTGTCCATCTTTGTCATCAGTCGGCGTGCCCTCGAGGCTGGCTGGTCCACTGTCAGCACCCCCAGTGGCACTAAAATAGAATTTCGTATCATGGTGGCACGATTAAAGGTACAATAGCGCAAAACTACATAACTATGTATCGTAGCGTGTAATATCGAACGCACGTACCCAGAAACCCACCTGCTAGCATCATCGTCTTTTACATTATCTGTTGTGGCACCCTGACCAGGATCCCTTGCTACCTCGTTGTCGTTGATCTCTCCTGGAAGTGGAGTTTCACCTTCTGCAGGTCCTGCTGCTCCACGTCCCAATCCAGGAATCCCTCCACTTAACCACCCAGTCATTTGGGATTTCACTCCTGCCAGCATCTCCATTTTACTGCCTCCCTGTTGACTATTAAAACAAACAAACTCAGCATCCAAAATCAATTTTAAGACCAGTAACACTTAGGTTTCATTTTCAGTTTGGAAACACCTTTGAACCCTGGAAAGAAATTCTTTGATTTTTCAAATATTGATCCTACAATTGTAAAAAAACCCATTAGATGATTCAGGGTGGCTGCAAAACTTCTTTTTAAAAATTCCCTGACTTTTCAATTACTAATTTTTCATTTTCCTGGCCATTAATATTCAAGTAACAAAATTCTAATCGTATAACATTTTTAGTATCTAATTTTTTTATAAATGGAATAAAAAATACATTTTATTATTCTCAGGGCTGCAGCAGCTCAAATTACATGAAAAAGTATTGATATCAGTAAATTTGGATTGAATTTGAAGGAATTCAAGGTAAATGAGAAGGATTCAAAGAAATTCATAAAAAAAGAAAGGCGAACTGAAATAAAATAATGGTTGAATTATTCAGTAAGTTTAAAATGAGTTAAGAAAAACTCTAGGGAATTAAAAAGAATTTGATAAAATTCCGAAGAATACAAGGTGAGTTTAAAAGACTCAAGGATGAATTAAACAAGAAGTAAACAAAAATCCATTCAATTGAGTAGAATTGAGCAAAAGACAAATTAAAAAGAGTTCCTCAAATCTTGGAAACCCCACGAAATCTCTCAATTCTTATGAATAAAATATTCGAAATCCATTAAAATATTCTGCAATCCTGTGAAATTCTATGAAATTTAAACACATCTCCTGCAATTCGGAAAAATTTATTAAAATGATAGCTTTTAAAATCTTTTGAAATCCTCGGATATCTAATAAAATTACTTGGAAATATGATAAAAGCTTATAGATTTTGCACAATCTTTTATAATCTTCAAAAATTCTAGAAAATTCTTTACAACCATATAAATTTTTCTTAAATCCATTAATATTATTAAAATCAGCGTGAATCCCTTGAAATTCGTTTAACCTCTCGGAAATGCCTTGGAATCTTTTAAAATACCTTGAAATTCCTTCAAATTATCGTTTGAAATCACTTGAAACTTTTTAAAGCTCTTGAAAATTTATTTCGATATTTAAAATTACTATACAATCTTTCTGATCCTATTAAATTATTTAAATCTATTGAAAATTCCTTGGAATGTTTAAAAATATCCTAAAACCTTTGACATTCTTTAACATCTTTTAAATACCTAAATAAAATAAAAAATATAATAATAATACAATAATATAATAATATAAAAAAATTAAAATACATTTTTTCTATCGAAAAAGTGACTGTGCGGGAGCCCTGATTACTCTTCATAGTAACACAAAGTACTTCTTACAGAAAGTCACGCAATTATTTTTCAAAAACCCTGACTTTTCTTTGACATGCGGCGAACCTGATGATTCTGAGACACTGTGCTCACATTCTTCTTTCCCTAATAAATTTTCAAAAATAAAATATTCACAATCATTCTCCTTGAAATTGCTTGTTTTAAATGACGAAACTATTTCGAAGATTATTTATAATCAGCTTTAAAGTGACTGTTGTGAAACAAAGGGCAAATTTCGATGACAGAGAAATTGCAGTGGCACAAACGACACATTACTTGTGTCTATCATTTTAAGATAAAAAGAAGTAGTCTTTGTCATATCGAGAAAGCAACCTTCAATATTCCACTGCCCTGGGGAAAGGATTCTCTCGTTCTTTGAATGTTCATAAACTAGATACTGCAAGCACAGTTGGACGGAACTACAACATCGCCAAAGGCAAATATTATTTGAGGATGTTCAGATTTTCATCCGATATATTTTATTTCCTCGAAAAAAAGCTAGACAATATTTTCGTCTCTTAAACTTCGAGAACTGATAACCAAGAACTGAAATGAGCAGATTTAGATATTTCTGAAATTTCAAGATAAATATTTTGGTCCTACAAAATTCCAGTTTTTAAAGTTCTCTAGAGATGACAAGAGAATAGTTTTTTGAAGAAGAAATAACATATGTGGATCTGGAAACGTTTCTCTTGAGGTTTGAACTTTTGTTTTAACAATTATAAAATAATTTTGAAAGGAGTTGAATATTCCAGTACCGCTATTTTTTTTTTAATCTGACTTTATTTTGAGGGAATTAAACGAGCCTATCTACCCCGCTTTGCTCTGATGGTCACAATCGATCACTCTACACCAAGATTAAGTGCAAATCCTCGTGAAACCCAGCACATGCAAGGACAAGATGACATTTACTTCGAGCTGCAAGACTTTACCCAATTATACTTAACTAGCAGGGTTATTGTCATTCAGACAAGGCAGATTCTCCCCGGAAATTACAATCCTGACTACTATTTAATTCAAATTAACCACCTCTTAATTAATCCTATATAAACGGCTAATTTAACCTCTTTATAAACTTAGTACTAACCATTTATTTTGGCTCTTCAAATCTCAGAAAAAATTCTCGGTTATTTTCAAATTTGAACTCTCATAACTAAACTGTAAATCAAATAAAAAAAATTAAAGACGATCGACTATAAATTAGGAGCCTTTGAAAATGCTAAGAATATCATGATATCAAAAAATAATTAGAAACTGCAACATTACAAGCCCTAATAGTTGAACGTCTTTGAATTCAAAATTTAATAAATGTATATTCCAACTTTGTAAATTGTAACATTTTTAATCTTGTTCAAAATTATTAATAACGAACTTATATTAATCATTTAAAAAATTATATTATTTATTTTATATAAAAATTAAAAAGTTTGAAATCGAATAATTTCAAAATAAAATTACATTAAACTTCAGTAGTTACCCGAAAAATGAGAGTAATTTTTTCACTTATAAATAAAAGATTTACTTGAAATAAGCAAAAAAGCGTTCTTAACTTTTATTTAAAATTATTGAACGGTAGAAAATGTTTGATATTTAAAAATAGAGTAACAGTGTAGTAGATAAAACAATTTCGAATTCTAGGACTTCTTGATGGTAGATGAAGATTTTTGAGGCTGATAAAGAGTCAATCGAGCGAAAATGCATTCAATCGTGTTCGGAATTCAAACTTCCGTTTGAAGGTCGAAATTTACAACCTGAATAGGTTATAAAATCTTCCCGGAAAAGTGTCTTGCCTTTCCTTGACCTATCAATCGATTTTCTCTCATTCCTGTGATGCTGCTTCGCCAACCAATCATTTCAATTTTTATTTTTTATAGGAAGCGAATAAATGGACTTGAGGAAGAAACAAAAGATCAAGATCTCGATAGTAAATCATGAAATAGAACATTTTTTTGCTATCAAGTATGACAATCTCCAGGACGCTCCTAGAGTAACTTTATTCAGATTTTAATAGATCGACTTTTCATCTGAGGTAAATTAAAGCAATTGAATAATTTGATACCGTTCTCCCAGTCGCCTTCAAGGTACAATCTTGAAAGTTTATCGGTAAAAAATAAGAATTTATAAAGGTATGAATTTATCATTTTAATTTTAATATATATCACATTCAAACTTACAATAAATTTGATTGGAATGATTTCATAAAATGAATCAATTGAAGTATATTACAATATTTCAATATCCTTGACAATTCGTTAAAAATGCTGTAAAACATTACACTCATCCAATAAGAAGGAAACTTATCTATAAAGTGTTTACCTATTGAATTTAAAATGACGACTCCAGGAAATTAATATCCCATAGTATCATTTTTATATAGAAATATATAAAAGGTTATAAAACTGCTTGCCTTTTAACTTTAATAATCAGTTTTTCTTGGGTTGAATCAGAGTATTGCAGTTGTGAATAATAAAATAAATAATCAATTAGGCCTGTGCGCTTTGTATACGACCAATGTTTTAAGGATATTTTCGTGTCAAAAATAGAAATCTAAAATCATTTTTAGAAAACGAAAACGGGGTCCTTTGTTCAGTTTCAATTTATACGGTTTTTTATACTTTTTCATGAATGAATTTATGCAGCAGGAGCATAAAAAAATATTCACAATAAAAGATCAGACTTCCAAACTACCTCACTGTTTGGCTCATTAGAGAAAAAAAGAATAATTGAAAAAAAGGAAAATGTAATAATCTGAATATATTGGTTCAGGATTACCCACAAACAATTCCAATTTGTATTTTTTGAATTCAAAAATAAAAAATATCAAATGCTTTCAATTTTTAATCGACTCTGCATAATATTGAAGGGTTTATTTCAAAATTATTTATTTTTGAGTTTAAAAGCTTCTAATTTGATGATAAATTCTGGAATATTGACAAAATTGTATTCAAGATCTTTTACTTTCAAATGTCGTTTCAAAATAAACGATTGTTGCATTTCATTTTATTACTTTTCTTGGCATGCATATAAAGACAATTTCTACATAATTTACGTTTTTACGTCTTTGATGTTTATTGCAGACAGTGTTTTTTAAATTTATGGGCGATTTTCAAATAGATTTCAATTTATATGTCCCTCGATGTTTATTCGATGTTCCAAAAAGATGATGACCTATTAAAGGGGGGATTACAGTATATGCGATGGCCTACTTTCTTAGATCATACATATAAAGTACAAAAAAATACAGTTCGGCATACCTTTTTTGTAATAAAGTAGTCAGTATTTAGCTTTTCCATGTGCCCCTCTCAACAGATTCACATATTTGAAATTTGACAGGAAATTTTAAACATTCATGGTGTTTCCAGAATCTTAGAATTGATTAAACATTCTCAAGTCGTCCGAGAAAATGGAAAAATTTATATGTGGAACCTGAAATACAACCGCAAAGTTTCCCAAAAAAGAGGACCAAATAAAAAAAATGTATTTTTTAAATTTCCCACTGAAATTTGCAGGGTTTCATGGAGCGAAACCCTTTCCCAAAGTGTGCATTATTAAAAAAAATGGCGTAAACTATATCACTTGCAAGATGAAAAATAACAACTCAGAATCCTTTCATTGTATGTACTGGTAAAAGATTCAAAGCCGTATTGAAAAGAAACAAAATACTTTTTTTTTCTTCTGGAGACAAAATAAATGTTTCTGAAGTACTTTTTAAAAAAACTTTCTCAAACTCCTTTAGAAACATTTAAAATACTGGACGTTGAGTAAAAAAAATAATGAAGACACAAATTGATTTTAAGAAATCAATAATGTAGTTCAAACAGCTTTCCAACATTATAAATTAAATACATCCTTTTACGTATAACTATGAAAACTTATAACAATTATTGCATTACTCAGAACTTCAATTCACTCGCATTTCGAAAACCAAAATTGAAATCTATTTGCAAATCGCTGATGTTTGGCATCTTTTTTCTACTAATACAAATTTAAACTACTAATTCCTAATTCGAACTATAGTATAAAAACATTTTTGCTTAAAATTATCATTTTTAGTAGTAACATTTCCTGAAAAATAGTACACTCCAAGTACATATATTATTTCAAATAATATCAAGAATTTCAATCATCTGACATATTTCATAAAATGTATAAGATTGGTGAAAGAGTGATTATGCCTACTCACGTTAATTTCGTAAATTCGAAGTTAAAGTCCCGAGACAAACAATAAAATGTTCCAACAGAAAACATGTAATTATTATTTGTTTATACAATTGAGCAAACTTTAATTAACGTGCATTGCTAGTAGGTTGATTTTTTTAGCAGTGTGGCCAAAAAACTTCAGTTTCAAAATTTTCATTTTCCCTGAACATTAATATTCAAAGACCAACATTTCATTCTTTTGATATTTTTAGCATAGAATCTTCCATAAACGGAATAAAACAATTTTAAATTAAAAATTCAAAAAAGACGAATTTTTAACAAAACAATTTCATTTTTGGACCAAAAAACAGGCCTTCTTAAAAAACAGTAAAATTTCCTAGGAAAGAATTAAATTTTCATCGAAGCATGTAGCTTAACTGTTAATTAAAACTTGAATTTTCTATCAATAAAGGTGCATTTTCAACCAAAGTATCAAGTTTTTTGAACAAAAAGCTAAATAGTTGAACTTTAAATTAAGAGTCGAATTTCCCAAAAAATAGTTTACTTTTAACCAAATAGTTAAATTTTCAACCTACAAAGATGAATTTTTAACGAAATAAACGAATTTTTAATAAAAAAATATTAAACTTCAACCAAAAACAGTTGCATATTCAAGCAAATACTAAAAAAAAATCAACAAAAAATGTACTACTTGATATTTCAACCAAAAATATTAAATTTCTACCAAAAAATATGAATTTTAACCCTACAACACGACCTTTTAACAATATACATCAATATTTAAATGGAATAGATAAATTTTCAACCAAAATCTTTAAATAAGTAGTTAGTTTTTAAATAATTCAACCCTCAACCAAAGAATATTAATGTTCAACGAAGCAGTCGCATTTTTATCAAAAAGAGATGACATTTTTACCAAAACAGATGAATTTTTAAACTAACAAGATGAATTTACAGAAAACTAGTTGAATTTTCAAACCCTTTTTTTCCCTGATCAATTTTTAATTTTCCCTGATCATTAATATTCACTTTCACTTCCACTTTTTCAAAATTCATTTCGGTTGTCTTTTTCATGGAGATTTTAATTGTCACAACATTTTGAAGAAAAGAAAACAATCAAAGTAAATTACGGTAAAGTTGAAGTGGAAATGAAAGTGAGGCAGTTACATAATCGCCCTAAATTAAAATTTAAAAGTATCCAAACTTGAATTTTCCTGATTTCCAGGTTTTTTCTGATCTAATGGCCAGCCACCCCGTTTAGGGAAAGTAACTACAATTTCGAGAGAAAAAGTAGAAATAAAATAATTGTTTCTTTTATAATAATACGCATAAAATCAAGCAAGGTCACCAGTTGTGTCCCGTCTGATAACAAAAAATGTTCTTAACAGAAAAATTGCTGGATATTATTTGACCCCACTATCATTACCGTATATCTAAAATGGTCTTATAAATCCTTTTTAGAAAATCAGTTAAAAATATTTCATAAAACATCCAGCGTATAAATGCGTGAAAAACTTAATTTATGTGAAAATGTTTCATAAACGAGTCATTACATATAAAATATCACCTCATTTAAAGCGTTTATACCATATGTTTAACAATTCAACATTTGTTTATCAAATTTATAATTTTATAATTTCAAATCCTGAATTTTACATATCAAAATGCATATAATATGACAATGAAACAAACTATTAACTCCACTGACAGCTCAGACGACATTTTTCAAATTCCTCATTTAAACTTGCGCCTTGAAACAGAGTCTCCAATCGATACGAACATGAAGAAAAGCACTTTACAGAATATATCTATCCACCCCCACTGGAATCCATCATTTAATTGACAAAAAGCCACAAATTCTTTATTCTCACTTAGAAAACCATAAAAATAAAAAACATTTTCTCAAAAAGGCCTATTTAAACTTAATCCTCAGAAAATATAACCTGCCAATTTCTAACCTAGAAAAGTCTCCTATTTGATCAAGTTTTTTTGAAAATAGGAAAATTTTTTTGCAATATTTGAGTGCGTTCATAACTTTCAAAGGGTTGCAAAAATTGTCGAAAGTTATCGCCTAAAAGTTGCAGATTTGTAGAAGGAATTTGAGTCGTAGAAAGCGGACAAAGAAATCTGAATTTTGCAGATTGCAAAGCAAAAGAAGCCGATACCTATTATCTTTTTTTTCTGCATCAATTTCCCCACCGGCACCTGGGGAGCCGACTTTTTCTTCGGGTAAAACGGAGCCGTCTTCGCCTTTCTTGCCCATCCAGTTGGACACTTGACTCGTTAGGCCCGAAAACATTTTGGACACGCCGCGGGTTCGACACTGGAAACTCGCGAATTCGAGGTCGACCGCGTACTATGTCACCGGAATAATATGTTTTCTTACTTTTCCTAAATCTTCACCGACACCGATAAAATCGAATCGGAGGAAACTATCTGACAGAAACAATACAACCTGATACAACCCGCCCTCGCGAACCCGGGACCATGGACTGCGTATGACAGACTCTCTCTGCGCATCATGCATGGCGCAGTTCTACGCTGCACTCGCAACTCTGCGCATGAGTGTAATGTGTATAAGAGACCAATAGGGCGATAGGGTGATGATTATAGGCAAAAAAAATTATTTTCGAATCTGAACCCTCATACTAGCCTAAGTTGTATCTTTTTAGTCAAGTCATTAAACAAAATTCAAAATGAATTTTGTCGTTTTTATTGATTGTTTGTTGTTTTTATTTTCTCAATAGCTTATTGACAATGCATGTATCATACATTTTTATACATGGATGAAAATCAAATGTTGTAATTGGTCGAATTTCAATTGAATGGGGAAAAAGTAGATCATATTAACATAAACCGTCATGTTTGTTTTTTCATATTATTTGCAAAGATTTTTTTTTTTTTTATTATTTTAGCTTCAAATCTACATATAGATTTATTCGCCAGAGGACCTACAGCTTAAGGTGGGTTCCGAACCACCAGAACCTCGGTAAAGGTACATAGAAAAATTTCCAGAGATACCGGCTCAGGGATCGAACCCCGGACCTCTGAGGTGAAGTCCGAGCATCTAACCACTGAGCCACCGAGGCTCATTTGCAAAGATTAAGAAGTACGTTCTTATTTTATAATTATAATTTTTTGTATTTAATGGCAATATTGATAAAAACCATTTACGATATTTTGTAAGTGTAAAGAACAATGATTAGATCTACGTTTCGAGGTTTAAGCTATGAAAATTAAAATTTCATTTTGATTATTATTTATAATACAATTAATTGAAAAAATAATTACAAGAATAAAATTGTTATTTTTTTTATTTTTCCGCGCCCTTAGACTGATGTTCAATGATATTTCAAAGATTTCAAGGTATTTAAAAAAGACTGTGCATAGTCGTCCCGAAAAATTTGTGTAATTGAAAAAGGAGGTGGACTGGTCGTACTGAAAATCCGGGATTTTAAAGGATTTCATAGGATTTAAAAGATTTTAGGGTATTTTTATGATTCCATATGGTTTTCAAGAGTTTTCTTAAATTTCGAATGTATTTTATATAGGATTTATAAGATTTTAGGACATTTTAAAAAGTATAAAAGAATATTTGAATATTTCAAAGGATTTAGGAATTTTCAGTAGATGCGAATAAAAGTATAAAAAAGATGCTAGGGGTTTTAAAAAGATTCCAAGGAATTTTCAATAGGTTTTAATAAATTGAAAGTATTTCAAAACAAGTTTAGTATATTTTTGAGGGTTCCAGGGAAGGTTTAAGAGCTTGAGCAAATTTCAAAAGATTTTAAAAGATTTAAAGGATTTGAAATATTTTAGAGTATTTTAAAAGATTCCAAGGAATATTCAGGAGATATAATGATTTGAACGTACGTTTAAAAAAATGTAATTGGGATTTAAAGAATTTCCTAGAATTTTTGACGATATGGAGCGACTTTATAAGATCAATAAGTATTTAGGATATTTGAATAGATGCCATAGAATTTTCAATAAAATTCTAAGAATTGAAAGGAATTCAAAGAGTTTTAAATATTTTCTATATTCTCAAAGATTCCAAGGCATTTTTATGGATTTTAATAATTAGAAAGGATTTCAAAGTTTCTTTTAAATTCCAAAGAATTTTCAATAGATTTCAATAAATTGATGTGATTTCAAAACATTTTAGGATATTCTTAAAGGTTCCAAGGAGTTTTGAAGAGCTTGAAAAATTTTCAAGGGATTTAAAATGTTTGGTGGTATTTTAAGAGACGCCAAGGAATTTTCATGAGATATAATAGATTAAAGGTATTTTAAGAAAATGTAATGATATGGAGCAATTTTATAGTGGTATTTTAAGAGATTTTATGAAATTTTCAATAGAATTCAATGAATTCAAAAGATTTCAAAGGATTTGAAATATTTTAGAGTATTTTAAAAAATGAGAAGAAATATGCAGTATATATAGGACCTATAAGGTTTTAGGATATTTTAAAATATTTCATGGAATTTTCAATATATATTTCGATGAACTGAAAGGATATCGAAGGATATAGAATACTTTGGGGTTTGTCGAAGAATTCAAGTACTTTTCAATTGATGTCAATGAATTGAAAGAAACTAAAAGGATTTCGAATAGTTTTTTAAAGATTCCAAGGAATTTTCAATGCATTTCTATAAATTGATAAAATCTTTAAAATTTAGTTTTAAGGCCATGTAATACTTATCCAATTCTTGCCTTACCAACATTTAAAAACCATTTTTTGTAATTCCAAATGCATAAAACTATTCAAACGTTCCTTAGTGTCCTTCATTTAATTTCCCAATGTTTCACATCTTAATTCGTTTGGACGCAATAATTTATTACGATAAAAATTTTGGTAAAATCATGATCCAGATTATGCGACATGCAATGCGATAAAAAAAGGCAATGAGACGTTGTTTTTCACACCTTCAAATTATGTACAATTGCATACCTATTAAGGCAGTTCACAAAAAATTTATTTCGTTTAGCAGGCGTATCGTGTGAGTTTGCTTTTCTTAGTGAAAAATACTTCGCTCATTTTTTCAGAGTTTGAATAAAATGTGTAGAGCAGAAAAAATAAACAATAAAATTATAATTTTGTCATAAAATAGAGAGATAAGTATACTTGTGCCCCTAGACATTTTTTGTAAGGATTAATAGAATTCTAGAAACTTTCTCAATAATGTCGTGCCATGGTTATACGAATTTACACTTGTGATACTGATCGACGTATTAATGCCAGCGCGGCACTATTCAGAAAGGGCTGCCGAAATTCGTGCGCGCTCGAGAACATGAGAGTGGTGGGGGAACCCCATTTCGTGAATAGTTATTCCCCAAAAGCCGATTTCGGCACTATTGAGAACCTGGACTGTATTTACAGCGTTAATAGAGTATAATTTGTTATCTGAGATTAATAATAAAACAAAAATAATTGGACATTCCTATTGTTGATTTCGAAGATTAAATATTCTTGCTAGTTTTACTGCTTTGACATTTATACTTAATTTAATGTTCCTAGCCATTCACGATCATGATACCTATCGCGCCGGGCTTCGAAAAATTATCCTTCCAAAAAATAAAATATAATATAAAAATTAATAAAAACGTTTTATTTGCTAATATTTATATAGTTTAGTAAGTAATAAGTAGTTAACAATTAATAAGAAAATAAAGTTATTAAAAAAAATTTTTTGTTAAAAATGTGGCATATTTCATTATTTCTTGAATGAAATAATAATAATAATGACAGTTTTAATGGACAATTTTTAAATTGTACAACTCGAAGTAGAGTTTACACTCTTCAAAATAAAGGAGAAGGGATTTTGACGGTCGTCGTTTTTCTTTATTCTTTATGAATTTTAGTTTAAAATCCTCCAAATTTTTTCCTCCTTTATAAAGGTTTAATTTGCAGGCAAATTTGATTCGCTTTATAAATTAAAAATTAAATTGAAATTGGAAATGAAGTTTATTGTAAATTCGAGTACAAAAGTTCAGACCCCCCGGCGAAAACGAAGAAAAAATGACAGAAAAACTTGGTGGCAGCCATACACTTGTAGTGGCAGTCAACACCTGATTGAAGAGGCGAGCCCTGTTTTAGAGACTTACCACGTGACCTTGAGTCTGGTGGTAGGGCTTAAGGGTCCGATCGTACTAAAGAACTAGAAATGGTGAAATAGAGGGACTTGCATCACGAGATGTGACTGCTCTGGGGAACAGACAGACTCTAGTTTGTGGGAGCTAAACTGAGGAGCGATCATTTCAGGGGTTAATAAAGCTCCCTGGAATATCGGGGTCACGAATTGTCATGTTTCTAAGTCATGAAGTAATCGCCGTATCAAGGGATGAATGGCACCACATGGAGAAAAATGTCTAGTTGGGTTAACAAGGATCCTGGTTAACCCGACCAGACTGTCTAGTAAAATATGAACCAACAGGCTGTCTAGTTAAACATACCAGATAGTCTAGTGAAACGCTGTCTAGTTGTAAATACTAGACATGTGGTATAGATTACCAGACATCTGGTACGTCTACCATCTCCATGGTTAGTAGGGCTAACTAACTGTCTAGTAAAAGGAACTAAACATCAAGTTAGGATTACAGTTCCGTTTCCAGTTATTCCAACTAGTTTTATAGTTGAATTTACCAGATGTATGGTATTGGGAATATTTTTTTTATAGGAAAATAAGTGAGTTTTGAGGATATTTGGGATAGGTATGAAAATGTATACAGCACATTAAAATAATATATTATTTATTAAATTAATCAATCACTTGACAGAATAATAAAACGCAGAAGGAGAAGTGTCTACAGCTAAAATTTATGCAATGCGAACATCACGAGACAAACAATATGAACATAAAGTGTATCAATGTAGGAAATTATGTTTAAAACAGTTTATTCAAGGTATAAAACAGGTTACATTAGCACAACAACATTTTCAAATCGCAACTCCACAAGCGGCCATTCTGAGTTATCATGCGCCTCGTATGATTCATACTACAATGATTACACTCATTCTCTCCACGGTTTCATATACTGCGCACAGGTACTTGTACTTTTGGTCCCTTCGATTAATCCTACGGTTCGGACATCATAAGTATCATTAGATTTTGCGCGTTCAACCCTATATGGACCGTAAAATTTCGCTTTTATTTTTCGTTCAAGTCCTAACTGAGTGCGTTTGATCGCGATTAAATCTTCTTCTTTATACTGAGTAGCTTTACGCCGCCTGAGATTATAACTGTGACGGTTTTCTTCTTGGACCTTCATGATTTGTTCATTCGCCTTCTTCCGGAGATCTTCCCGATTTTCTTCAAATCTCGTTTGAATTTCCTCTTTGAGAAGTTGTTTTAGCATTAAATCATCTTCTGCTCTCATCTGGACTCCAAAGAGAAGTTCAAACGGAGTCATGCCAATGCTTCTCTGAAATGTTGAGTTCAGTACCAGCTGAAGACGTTCGATATGATGATACCACTTGGTTGGATCGTCTATTGTGAGCTCCGTCAACACTAGAATTATAGTCCTGTTAAACTATTCCACTTGAGCATTCGCCCGTGGAAGTCCAGTCGTTGCGGTCAAGTGTTTAATTCCTTGTTGCTCACAATAAGAATCAAACTCATCTGAGTTTCATATTTATCTGAGATAATCAAGGACGGATTACCAAAAATGACCTTTGTGACCCTCCAGTTTTTGGAGAACTTCTTTCGCTCCCGTCGATTTTTTTAGGTACAGCCAGGTGAACTTCGTAAATCCATCGATGACCACTAAAATATGATGATACCGTTTACTTGTAGTCGCCAATGGTCCTAGGTCGTCAATGTAATACGTATGTAGTGGTATGCTAACTTTGGTCAAAGGATGCAGATAATCCTCCTGTTTTCCTTGTTTCTTATTTCCGGAATACAATTTACATAGTTAGAAATAACCTTTTCTACTTTTTGTTTGAGATTCGGAATATAATATTCCTGCTTGATGAGTTCTTCAGTTCTCTTGGTAGCAAAGTGTCCCCGTTCATGAACAGTTCGGATTATGTCACTCTGCATCGACTCTGGAACGAAAAGCACGTCTCGGTCTTTTTGCTGGGCATACAGCAGACTATTCTGAATGAAATAGTTTTGGTAAGGCTTCTTCAAGATCTGTAAAATCAAGCGGAATTTGTTATCCTCTTCTTGAGCTCTTTATAACTACTTATGGCATCCACACGTTTTACCCTATTGCCCAAGCGATGCCCGATTTTTTACATGAACGTTTGCACTTCCATAACGCATTCTGTTATTTGGTGAAAAATATCTTTCTTACCAATTGTCCTCTAAAATGACTGGCAATCTATAATTATTTTAAACTCTATGCCTAGAAGATACTTTCGGAACTTACGTAGTGCCACTACTGCTGCTAGCCCCTTTGGACCGCAACTGAAGCACCGCACACTTCCGGTATTCGCAGTAGAAATCATTTTCTGGTCTCCTTTTGGTTCTGTCTTCCCTGATGAATTAATCCCCTTGTTGATCTCCCCAAAGAGAACAACTTTGTTGCTAGTATCGTCTGTGATTCCATCGATGATATAATGCATTAAAGCATCTGCTTCCATTTGACCTCGAGCGGCCATTTCTTTCATAATGAGAAAATACTCTTGAATATATTCTCCTTTTTTCATTTTTCTCTTCACAAGCATTTCTTGTAACTGAGCACTATTTATTTTTCTGCCAAATTCTTCCTGAAGAGCCTCTTTTAGTTTTTCCACGTCTTTATTGCTCCCTCGCTCTGCACGAACAACTTGGCTACATCGTTCAAAGACTTTTTTACAAAAACCAATTTTTGCAGATCACTTCATTCATCAAGAGTTGCTGCGTCTTCGAAATCCAAAATCCATCTTTCTATTGAGTAGTTAACGTCGCCATCAAAAAATCTAATAGACTCCTCAACATCCGTATAGTTTACTGCGAAACGCAAAACTGAACGTCGTCCTCCGACCATGGAATCTGCAGCCGTTTCTTGTGCGTCATTGTTATCACTGTCGTGACTCCTATCCTTTTCATCGTTTTCAGCATCATTGCCCTCTTCGTCTTCTGGCGGTCCCTCTTCATCTTCGTCCTCTGAGTTTTGCTGCAATACGTTCAAGTCTATCAACCCATTGCCGATACGTCGTACCACGTCATCCTTCGTGCCGCCGTAAGCTTATCCAAGCAGATTGCATATCGACGTTAAATCACCCCCTACTAGCCTTTGATTCGTGTAGTTCAACTTAGCTGTGTGCTCTTCTGAGCCATCCTGAAAATTAAAGCCCTGAAATTCGCGCAATTTTTGTACATTTCCTCGATCGCCGTCTTCTTCGAAAATAAACCTATATATCGCGAATACTCCTTCTCGTGAAGATGTCTTTATTTTATTTTCAATCGATTGAATTTGACCGAGATCCTCCATTTTTTAAATGTCTTGCTGAAAACGTCGAATTTTGACTGAAGATAACTTGAGCGATCAAGAATACCGACAGTTTGCACTCTCGATAAAGGAATTCTCAGTTTCCACCATTCCGATTTTATGTCATTGCGTTCCCGAATTTCCTCGTAAAAAGAACACGAAGCGCCGAATCCTTTCGTCTTGAGTCTAATTTTACAGAATAATCGCGTCCCGATTTCTTCTGCACGAGAGCCCGCGGCGTCTTATCGCGACGGAGCCTCCAAATTGTAGAAAATCATGTTTTAAACAGTTTATTCAAAGTATAAAACAGGTTACATTAGCGGAATAACGTCGTTTTAATTTCAGACTCACGCTTAGACTTATAGTTTACAGTTAATGTTCAGTCCCGCGAAATACAAAAATATTTTAAAATGTCAACTCCGCATCAATTAAGGATATATCAATATAAAAGAATATTTACAAGCCTTCGCAGGGCTTGAAAATATATTTCGTGACACGTTTTTCTTTTGTTTAAATAAATAACTTCAATAAAATGGCCTTGAAGTTAGAAGGGGCATAATGAAAAAATAAATATGCATTACGCAATTTAAGTGTTTTTGCAATTGATTCATATTCCAATGGAAGAGAGCTCGGGTTTGGGCGAGAGAGGTAGACCAAAACAAAACACCATTACTTACGGTAAAGAACATAATTTAAAGTTTATTAATCCTGGCAATAAAAAACCTCTACTCAGTGAGTGGAGGAAAAAGCCTTTACAATTCTACACTTATAACTAGAAAAGTAAACTTACCATATCTCAGTTCACACAAACCAATAACGGGAATCGATAATTCAAGCGTTGATCCATAGCACTGATGCAAATACAAGCGCACGGAGAAAAATGGATGTTCAAACGTAAAATCTAGATGTTCAGGATTAACATATTTTATGTTTAACTATAGGACAG
>JAAAKG020086505.1:11080-40215 GCA_010014905.2 Druon quercuslanigerum | reverse complement strand
TATTTTAATTTTTCATTAATTTATTTTATTTATTACTTTTATTTATCTATTTATTTATTATTATTTGATTTATTTATTTATTTATTTTTTCAATCCAAAAGACGAAATTTCAACAAAATAAATAAATTTTCAAACCAATAGTTAAATTTAAACAAAAAATATGAATTTTTAACAAATTAATTTTCAACCGTAGTTTAATTTTTTAACAAATTGTTGATAAAAAATTACACTTTGAACAAAAAAGTTTCTTTTCAAAGTAGAAAAATAAATTTTCAACCAAAGAATTTAATTTTTTGGTCAGAAATGAAAAAAAATGAATGAAATGATTACATTTTCCAACCAGAAATACGGATTTCAACAAAACAGTTAAAATTTTAAACCCATAAAATGACTTTTAGAAAAATCAATTCAAATTTCAACATTAAAAGATACATTTTTTAATTACAATAATTATTTTCAACCCAAGAAAAAGACTTATTTAAAAAAAGAGCTTTTAAGCTACAAAGTCGAATTTTGTGAGGAAACATTTGACTCATAAAACAAAAAAGATGATTTTTCAACAAAAGAAATAATTCTTTGTCAAAAAAAAAATTTCAATCAACAACTAAAAAGTTATTTTACAACGTAAAAAGATAAACTTTCAATTAGGAAAAATTATTTTTAACACAGAATATTATTTTTCAATCCAAAAGACGAAATTTCAACAAAATAAATAAATTTTTAAACCAATGGTTACATTTATACAAAAAATATGAATTCTTAACAAATTAATTTTTAACCGTAGTTTAATTTTTTAACAAATTGTTGATAAAAAATTACATTTTAAACAAAAATGTTTATTTTCAAAGAAGAAAAATAAATTTTTAATAAAAGAATGTAATTTTTTAGTCAGAAAAGAAAAAAAAAGTGGACTTAAACTGAGGAATTTTCAAGCCAAGAAGACGAAATTTCTAGAGAACAGTTTTATTTTCAACCCCAAAATATGAATTTGTAACAAAAAAGTTAATTTTGAATACACAAAATTTTGAACCAAGAAAGATGAATTTTTAACTAAAAAACATAAATTTTCATCCAAAAATCGAATAGTTATATTTTCTGCGTAAAAAATTAGCATTCAATAAACAAAACTAATTTTTTAACCAAATAGTTAAATTTACAACTGAAAAAGATCAATTTTTTAGTAAAGATGCAATAGTTAAATTTTCACGAAAAAAGAAAAAAAATTTCAAGACAAAAAAAAAAGAATTTTTAATCAAAGTGTTAAATTTGATGAATTTTTCATGAATTTTTAAAATAAAAAGACGAATTTGTATCATTAGAGTTAAATTTTCAACCAAAAATTATTTTCTAGTAGTCAAATAAGAAAAAAAATGTCAACAAAAAAGTTAATTTTAAACCAACAAAGATGAATTTTCAATAAGAGTTTCATTTTCCCCAAAAAAGATTTTTGAGTAAAAAAGCGAAAAAAATTTGGATGAAATTTTAAAATTTTCTAGTCAAAAACATGGATTTTCAACAAAACAGCTTAATTTTTAACTGAAAAAAATGAATTTTCAACCAGAAAGAATTTTTTTAACCATGAAGATTAATTTTTAGCTGAAACTAATGAATTTTTAAACAAATTAGTTGAGCTTTCAAGCTAAAAATTTTAATTTTTTAGGAAAACTTTGACTTTAAAACAACAAAAAATGTTTAAAAGAAAAGTTCATTTACAAGGGAAAAAATACCAATTTTTCATAAGAAATAAAAAATTAACTTTCAACTAAGAAACATTTTTCAGCCTGGAAAAAATAAAAAATCGATTCAAATTATTTTATTGTCATGCTGAAAAGATGAATTTTGTACACATATAAATTTTCAGCCAACCCGAATTATTTTAAAAAAAAAAAAAAAATTGTTTTTAAAAAAAAAAAAAAAAAAACAATTTTAAACAAAATACATGAATTTTAAACCAAATCATTAAATTTTCAAACTGAAAAGATTATTTTTGAATTTAAAAATAATTCTTTAAATTTAAAGTAAAAAGAATTATGTTTCAACCAAAAAAAATTAAATTTTCATCTAAAAAGCTAAATTTTCAACCAAAAAGTTAAATTTTGAAAGTAAAAAAGATTAATTTTTTTATTGAAAAAGAAATAATTAAATGTTAAGTAAAAAAAATATTTTTCAACAAAAACAAAACTAATTTCAAATCAAAGATATGAATCTTCATCCTAAAAAAAAAAATAATTTTTAACAAAGTAGTTAACATTTGAACCAAGAAAGAAGAATTTTCAACTAAGAAGTTTTCTACCAAAATGATGAATTATCAAGCCAAACAAAATTTTAAAAGACAGTTCAATCTTTAATACAGAATTATTGTCTTTCCTCAAACTAGTCAGATTTTCAACTAGAAAATATTTTCACTGAAAATTATCAAAATGTCTGACAAAGAAATTAATTTTTAAATCTAAAAGATGAATTTTCAACAAAGTATCTGAATTTTCAACCAAATGTATTCTTCTGTGAAGAGGGAAAAAAATTTAA
Source organism: Druon quercuslanigerum (assembly GCA_010014905.2). Classification (NCBI taxonomy): domain Eukaryota; kingdom Metazoa; phylum Arthropoda; class Insecta; order Hymenoptera; family Cynipidae; genus Druon; species Druon quercuslanigerum. The sequence continues at coordinate 37,689 of JAAAKG020086505.1, read as the reverse complement.
TCAAATTGTTCAACTTTCAAGCGAAAAATTCAGATTTTTTTATTTTAAAAAAGTGAAATTTTTAACACAAAAATATGGATGTTGAAAAAATGGATTTCTAACCAAAATTTAAACGAATTACTCAAAAAATTGTTAAGTTTTTAACAAAAGAGAAGGACTTTCAACTAACAACAATAAACTTTAAAAAAAGTAGTTTAACTTTCGACCAAGTAGTTGAATTTCTAATCCAGAAGATTAATTTTCCACAAAAAGCATTTTCAATCCAAAAGGATAGAATTTCTATTCAGAAAGATAAATTTATAACAAAAAAGTTAAATTTGCAACAAACGTTTCAATTTTTATCATATAGTTAAATTTTCAACCTTCCCAGATAAATTTTTAATTTAATATTTTAATTTTCAAAAAAAAATTATTATCAACCAAACAGTTGTATTTAGAAACAAATAGTTGAATTTTCACCCAAATGGTTCATTTTTAAACCAAGAAAGATAAATTTTCAACTAAGAATTTTTCTACCAAAAAGACGAATTTCAAAAGTGTTTTAATTTCTTAAAAATATTATAATAAGGGATGTCACATTTCAGAGAAGTCAACACGTGCACCGATTTTAATTAAAGCTCCTGTGACGTGAAAATCTCGAATGGCTGACCAAAGCGTGACCTCTATCACTTGACTAGAGATCAAAGGACCTATAAGCTATATCAATAATTTCAATTTTAATTAAATTCTCCCAATAAGCTCTTTAATTATCATCAAAAATTAAATTCAATACATTCAACCGTAATTATTTTATATTTTTATCCAAATAAAAGTATACTCTTTCATTTTAATGTTAAATATACAAATAGTAAAATTGAAAAGTCTGAATGTTGGTTATTGAATTTATTTATTACTTTTCGTTGCTAGCGATTTAAAATAATAATGCTAAACTCTATGGAAAACGCGTAGAAACAAAATAGAATAACAATCGAGAGATAAATTCGTATCAAAACGATAATCGAATTACAAAATTCGTGCATTCTCTCTCGTATTTTTTTTTTTTTTTTGGTGCAAGCTCGTTCTCACATCAATCTGTCCAGAGAGAAAATAAACAAACGATTTCACGGATTTGGATTTTGATTAATTGGAACTTTCAACAAATTTGATTTTCGATCGAGGTGTCGAATTCGGTAAATAGAAGCTACATTTTTAGATGATTAAAAATATTTTTTCACTAATATTTAAATTTGCACAATTTCATGTACAGTTATCTATATTAATCTGATAATAATAATTTAAATAATCATTTTCAACCAGAAAGATAATTTTAAATCAAGGATATAAATCTTTAAACAAAAAATTGAATTTTTTAAATGGAGCTATTTATTTAAACTTTCAAATAGTTAGATTTTCAACAAAAATTAAACTTCAACCAAGAACAGTTCAATAACCATAAACATAATATTGTAATTTAAAAAAAAGTTAATTTTGAATCCAAAAGAACAAAATTTCGAAAAACTAGCTGAAATTTTAATAACATAATTATTAAAAAAAAGAATAAGTTTTCAAACAAAAATGAAATAGTTACATTGTCAGTTAAAAAAATTTAATTCTGAACCAAAAAATAAGAATAGATTTTCAACAAAGTAGATACATTTTCAGCAAAAGAAGTGAATTTTTAACTAAAATAACAGATCTTTTTAAAAAATGTCAAAAAAAAAGAGTTCAACCCAAAAGACGATTTTTTAATCCGGAAGATTAATTTTCTAAAAATAGAATAGTTAAATTTTCAAACCAGGCGGTGAATCTTAAAAAAACAAAATTGTACAAAAACACGAATTTTCAAGAAAGCACAATAATTTTTAACAAAAATGTTGAACTTTAAGGACAAAAAAACGAATTATCTACAAAAAAGTTGAGCCTAAATCCTAAAATATGATTTTTTAACAAAAAAGAATAATTTTTAATCGAAAAATTGCATTTTTAAACTAATAGGATGAAATTTCAAAGAAGTAGATTTATTTTTGAGAAAATAGACGAGTTTTTAACAAGATGCATAAATTTTCAACCAGAAAAAAAATATTCATTTTGAATAAAATCTGAAAAAGCTGCATTGTTAGTGGTAAATATAAAAAGAAAAAAAAACGAATTCTCAACTAAAATGATGAATCTTTGAAACAAATTCTTAACCCAAAAGATGATTTTTTAATTTTTTAATTTTAATCAAATCCTCGAATTTCAAAACAAATGAGAATAATTCCGAACCGAAAATATAATATAAACAATAATAAATTGGTAACGTTGATGAAAGTTCCCTTATGGATGGTCCCTAAACAATAATTTGAAATATCATAAAATAAAAAGTGAAAGATAAAACTATTTTTTTTCAATAAAGTGTGCTTGCTTACACTGAATCAGTGAAAATGTCACTGGTTGAATCAGTAATTTAAATTGTGATTGGTGAACCAGTGATTTTCACTGATTAAACAAATGAAGTTGACTGACAAATCAGTAAATATTACTGATTTAACCAGTCAAACTGACTGATTAGGCCAGTAAACCTTAACGCTTAAAATAGTGAATCTAACCGCTCAAACCAGTTAATCACGCTGCTTAAAGCATTAAATCTCACAGAAAAAACAGTGAATCTCACTGTTTAAATCAGTAAACCTCGCTGCTTTAACCAGTGAACATCAATGCTTACACCAGTGAACACTGATTTCAGTGGGCACTGATTTAACCAGGGAAGGACACTGATTAAACCAGTAAAACTCATTATTAAACCAGGAAAACCTCACTGATTAAGCCAATGAAACTCACTGCTTAAACCAGTCGACCTCAATACTTGAACCAGTAAACCTCAATTATTAAACAAGCAAAGTTCACTGAATAAACTAGTGAATCTCACTATTTTAAATAAGTGGATCTTACTATTTAAAACAGTGTATCTTACTGTTTAAGGCAGTGAATCTTACTGTTTTAAGCAGTGATTCTCAATGCTTAAACCAGTAAACGTCAATAATTAAACCAGCGAAGGGCACTGATTTAATCAGTGAAGCTTATTATTAAACCAGTGAACGTCACTGATTAAGCCAATGAAGCTAACTGCTTAAATCAGTGGACACTAATGCTTGAACCAGTAGACCTCAATGATTAAACAAACGAAGTTGACTGACTAAACCAGTGAATCTCACTGTTTTAAAGCAGTGAACATCAGTGCTTACACAAGTGAACGTCAATAATTAAACCAGTGAAGGGCACTGATTTAACCAATGAAGCTCCATGATTATACCAGTAAACCTCACTGATTAAGCCAGTGAAGGGAACTGATTAAACCAGTGAATCTCATTATCAAACCAGTATGCCTTACTGATTAGGCCAATGAAGCAACTGCCTAAACCAGTGGACCCAATGCTTGAACCAGTAAACCTTAATAATTAGGCAAGCGAAGCTCACTGACTAAAACAGAGAATCTCACTGTTTTAAAGCAGTAAACATCAATGCTTACACCATTGAACGTCAATAATAAAACCAGTGAAGGGCACTGATTTAACCAGTGAAGCTCCATGATTATACCAGTAAACGCCGCTTATTGTACCAGGGAAGGGCACTGTTTAAACCAGTGAGGCTCATTACTAAACCAGTAAAACTCACTGATTAAGTCAATGTAGCTCACTGAGTAAGTCAATGTAGCTCACTGCTTAAACCAGAGGACCTCAATGCTAAGCCAGTAAACCACAATAAATAAACAAGCAAAGTTCACTGATTAAACCAGTGAAACTCACTTTTTAAAGCAGTGAATCTCATTGATTAAAGCAGTGACTCTCAATGCTTAAACCAGTGAACCTCAATGATTAGGACAGTGAAGGGCACTGATTAAATCAGTAAAGCTCCATTCTTACAACAGTGGACCTCAATGATTAAACCTATCAAGCTCATTGCTTAAACTAGTCAATTACACTGCTCACACCAGTGAATCTAATTGATGAAAGCAATGAAACTCACTGCTTAAACCAGTGAAGTTCATTAAAAACTACTGAATCTCACTACTTAAACCAGTGAACCTTACTGATTAAACCACTAAACTTCAATGCTTAAAACAGTGCAGCTCACTGCTTAAACCAGTGATGTTTACTTATTAAACCAGTAAATCTAATTGATTAAACCACTGAATCTAATTGATTAAACCACTGAATCTCACTGCTTAAAACGGTGAAGCTCACTGATTAAACCAGTAAACCTCAGTTATTAAACCAGTAAACTTCAATGCTTAAAACAGTGCAGCTCACTGCCTAAACCAGTGAATTTTACTTATTAAACCAGTAAACCTCACTATTGGAACCAGTAAATTATACTGATTATACCAGTAAATCTGATTGATTAAACCGGTGAAGCTCACTGCTTAAACCAGTGAAGCTCATTGAAAACCACTGATTCTCACTGATTAAACCAGTAAACTTCAATGCTTAAAAAAGTGCAGCTCACTGCGTAAACCAATTATTCTCACTTATTAAACCAGTGAACATCACTATTTAATCCAGTAAATTTAACTGAATAAACCAGTAAATCTCATTGATTAAACCGCTGAAGCTCACTGCTTAAACCAGTGAAGCTCATTGAATACCATTGAATTTTACTACTTGAACCAGTGAACCCCACTGATTAAACCAGTAAACTTCAATTCCTAAAACAGTGCAGCTCATTGTTTAAATTAATTAATCTCACTTATTAAACTTGTAAACCTCACTATTTAAACCATTAAATTTTACTGATTATACCAGTAAATCTCATTGATTAAACCGGTGAAGCTCACTGATTAAACCAGTGAAGCTCATTGAAAACCACTGATTCTCACTGATTAAACCAGTAAACTTCAATGCTTAAAACAGTGCAGCTTACTGCATAAACCAATTAATCTCACTTATTAAACCAGTAAACATTACTATTTAAACAAGTAAATTGTAGTGAATAAACCAGTAAATATCATTGATTAAACCACTGAAATTCTCTCCTTAAACCGGTGAAGCTCACTGCTTAAAGCAGTGAACTTAAGTGATTAAACCAGTAAACTTCAATGCTTCAAACAGTTTAGCTCACTAATTAAACCAGTAAAATCTTGACTGAGATTTCACTAAAAATCAGTAATATGTATTTCTCTGGTTTATTTGGGGAGAGTGAGATTTATTTTGTTTCCTGGAAATTTAACACCAGCTTTTAAACCAAAAAGGTTAAAAGAATGTTTTAAAACGACTGGAGAGCGAAACGTAAATTTTGAATGTGTGAATTTAAAGTGCACTTTGTTCGTGTGTCGTGATTCCTATCTCGAACATTGTGTCACTACTGTATGCGGAAAAGTAATTTCTCTCTCTCGGTTGTGAAGATTTCCCTGAGCTCGTTCTTGACTCATTAAAGCATTTCTCGTTTCCCTCACTGTACCTTGGTTCAATGGCGGTTGTCGACGAACATTTAATGAATAAGACATTCAAATACAGGCAGACTGACATCTCCTAAATTTTCCTACTCTACCTTTCTTATTCCTCCTCCTTTTTGTTAAAAACAAAACAAAACAAGATAATAATGTAATCTTATAAAGACTCAAAATAGGGGAAATTAGGTGATTTTTTTTTACGAAAATGGGGAGATGCGTTTTTTAAAATAAAATTAATATCTAGGTGCCATATTAAAAAAAATTAAACTTCTACCAAAAAGAGATGGAATTGAATTTTCAAACAAACAGTTAAATTTAAAATAAAAATTACCCACAACCGTACAGCTTTAATTAGAAACAAATAGTGAAAGTTTTAACCAAACAGTTGAATTTTCAACATGCGAATGTACATTTTCAACTATGACCTTTTCTAGCAAAAAAGGTTAATTTTCAATCTAAATGGAAAATTGTTCTATATAAAAAAAAAAAATTTTAACTAAACACTTGAATTCTCGACCAAAAAAAAGATAACTTTTCAAAAAAATAGTTAATTTTTTTTTTTTACAAAATCATTCAACTTAAAACAAAATAGTTGAATTTTCAACTTACAAAGATAAATTTTTAACCAAATGATCGGATTTTCCACCCACAAAAAATTCAACCAAGAAAACTTAAAATTGCTCGAAAAAATCTTTAACCAAATAGTCGAATTTTTAACCAAAAAATATGTTTTTTAATTAAAAGAACAAAATAAATTTTTTCAGCAAAAGTTTAATTTCTACAAAGATAAATTGAGGGAAAAAAAATTAATTATTAATGAAACGAATGCATTTAGAATCAAATAGTTGAGGTTGCAATCAAGTGGTCGAATTTTCGACCAAAAAATTTATTTCTGTCATTATATGAACAAAATAAATAAATTTTCAGCAAAACAGTTGAATTTTAAACAAAACAGTTTTCAACCTAAAAAGATGAATTTTTAATGAAATAGTTTAATTTTGTAGAAAAAAATTATTATCAACTAAGCAGTAGTATTTAGAACCAAATATTTGAATTTTCAATCAAATGGTTTAATTAAAAAAATAAATATATAAATGTCAACCAAAAAAACAGACGAACTGTCTACCCATAATAATGAATTTTGAAAAAATGAATTAGATTTAAGAAAAAAATGTTGTCTTTTTATAGAATAAATAAAATTATTAAATTTTCAGAAAAATTGAAATTGAATATTTATAAAAATTATAAAATTTATAAAAATTGAAAAAGTTGATTATTCAACAAAGTAATTAAATAATGGAATGAAAAGTAAACAATTGAATTCTCGACCAAAAAAAAAGATAACTTTTTTTAAAAAATAGTTAATTTTTAAACAAAATCATTTAAATTTAAACAAAATAGTTGAATTTTTAACCAAACAGTTGAATTTTCAACTTACAAAGATAAATTTTTAACCAAATGATCGGATTTTCCACATATATTTTTTTGTCATTAAATGAACAAAATAATTAAATTTTCAACCTATAAAGATAAATTTTCAACTGTGAATTTTTCTACCAAAAGGTAAGATTAATTTCCAAGCCAAAAAGATAAATTTTTTATCCGAGAAGACAAGTTTTTAACTAAACAGTTAAATAGTTTACCAAAAAATGACTTTTTAACGAAATTATTCAATTTACAATTTTTAATTAATATTGCAGAAAAAAAATAATTATCAACTAAGCAGTCGCATTCAGAACTAATTGTGTGATCTTTCAATCAAATGGCCCAATTTTCAAAAAAAAAAAAAAAAAAATTGACAACCAAACAAACGGACGAATTTCCTACCCATAATAATGCATTTTTAACAAATGACTTAAGTTTAAGAAAAAAAAATGTTCTCTTTTTAAGTAGAATTAAGAAAATCATTAAATTTTTAGAAAAATATTTTAATTTTTAACGAAAGTTGAATATTTAACAAAATAATGGAATTGATAACCAAACAGTTGAATTTTCGACAAAAAACAGTTGCAATGTTAACCTTTTTTCTCTTCCTCTAGTAATTGAAATAATTATTAAAATAACTGAATTTTCAAGCCGAAAATAAGAATTTTTAATTTTCAACCAAATGCTTGAATTTTAAACTAAAAACGATAATTTTTATTCAAAAATTAATTATGTAAATTTACAGTTGGAAAAACTGATTATCAATAAACAAAAAAAGAATTTTCAGGAATAGTTAAATTTTCAACAAAAGAACTTTCAAACAAAAAATTTTTTTAACAAAGTAGTTCAACTTTACAGTCAGGAAGATTAATTTTCTATCAAAAAGAATAATTTACAACAAAATACATAAATTATGAACCAAATTGTGGAATTTTTAACCAAAAACGATTTAATTTTTAGCCAGGAGTGGAAATATTATATTTTCAATCCGAAAAATTAATTCTCACCCAAAACAGGAGAATTAACATTCAACGAAAAATAGTTGGAATTTCTTTTTGGGATTTAATAATTCAGTTCGCACTTAAGCTGAAACCCAAAGCAAACGGAAAAAGGGAAACTTTCTTGAAAACAGAAAAAAAAATTATTCTTTTGATAACCGAGAGAAAGAGAGGAATATAGGGAAAATATTGTGGAAGTTTGTTCTACTTTCAAAGCTTTAAAAGCTGACGGCAGATTAAAATTTTCACGAAATTAAGAGCATACGCATTTTTAATAAAATGACCGAAAGCTCTTTTATCCACTTTTATTTATTTTTTGTAAACTTTCTCTTTGAAATGATTCTCCATTCTCTCACTCGAGAGGAAACATTCCTCGCAAACATTGATGGAGCGAGCACCATTAGTCTTGACGGTAATTGGAATCGAAATAGGGCCTCTGCACCATATGCAAACCTGCAAACCTTTTGCGCGAAATTGTGCTTCAATTCTACAAGAAAGCATTTTTGTTATCGTTCGCCATTACACAATATGGAAAAAGCAATTCGCTTCGAAACGCTCTCCATATTTATCGCTAAAATTCAATCAATCACTAAAAACCCTTCATCCAATTCTTTTTCCTACATTTCCCCCTCTCCTCGCTTCACCCACCATCGACTTTTTTCTCCAATCATTCTCATTTATAATTATTTCTTCTACTTCTCCTCCCCTCATTTCTCATACCTCCCTTCCCTCATTTCTCCTACTTCCCCTTTCCACATTACCCCTACTTCGCATCCCGCCCATCACTTTACCTACTTTTCATTACTGATTTACCCAACTTCGCTTACTTCCATTCCCCTTATTTACCTTTATTTTCCCGTCACTCATTGTCTCTAATTGCTTCTCTTCATTTCTTCTCACTCTTTCTACTTGTCCTTCACTCATTTCCCTCTTCTCCTTGCTTCGACTTCCATTTTTTTTCTGTATTTCGACCCCTCCTCAATCCTTACTTTACCTACTGACCTTTCGATTCTTCCCTCTCACTTCCCCTACTTTTCTCCGCCCATTATCCCTCACTTCTCCTACTTTCCCTGGACTCATTTCTCCTACTTCCCCGCCCATCACTTTACCTACCTTTTCTCATCACTTTGCCTCCACTGATTTTCCCTTACTTTCACGACTTATGTCCTCTAATAAACCTTTCCACATTAGTCTAACTTCTCCTCAAGTTACTTTCACATCACTTTACCTACTTACACTCCCTTTATTTCCTCCGCTCTCCCACCCCGATATATGTACCAACTTCACAGCCAAAAATGTCCTCAAAAGAGGGAAATATCCTGATTTTTCACGAGAAAGGGGAATATAGGGGAAGGATTCAAGAGTTGTATTTACAACCAAATAATTAAAATTTAAAGCAATATTTGTATTTTTAAACAAATAGTTCATTTTTCAACCTGACGGCTGAACTTTCCACCTAAAAAGATTATTTTTTCAACCAAAATAATGAATCTTTAAACAACGTAATTTTAACAAAGGAGTTGAGCTTTTATCTCTTAGTTTGATTTTCAACCAAAAATATAAATTCTCAACAAAAAATGTAATAATTGATATTCCACCGAAAAAATATTTTAATTTTTAATAAAAAACAGTCGCATGTAAGCGAAAAAAATAAATTTTCTAAAAAAGAATTTGTTTTCCAATATTTATTTTCCAACCAAAAAATTTTTCAGTAAAGAAAAAAAAAATTTCAACCCAAGAAAAAACCATAAAGGTTTTAGTTGCGTTTTTCTAAGCCAATACGCAAAATTCTGCAAAAATTGTTCGACAAAAGTTGTAGATCTCATTGAAATAAACGCAAAAAGACATGATTTTTATGGGTTTTTTTTTTAATGAAAATCGATTATCACTAATTTTTGCGAAAATTGTCACTCTTACAAAAAAATGTATGTTACAAAAAATATGTATTTTGATGAGATCTATAACTTTTATTTAAAAGATTTTACAAAATTTTGTATAATGGATTAGATAAACGCAAAAAACCATGATTTTTATGTTTCTTTTTAAATGAAAATCGATTATCACTCATTTTTGGCGAAAATTATCACTCTTACAAAAAAAATGTATGTTACACAAAATATGTATTTTGATGAGATCTATAACTTTTGTTTAAAAGATTTTGCAAAATTTTGCATATTGGCTTAGATAACCGCAAAAAACCATGATTTTTATGGTGAAAATACATAAGTATACGAAATTTGAAGAAAATCGGAGAATTCAGTTATTCGGAACTTTACCCAAATTTTCTGCCAAAATAAGAGAAAATTTAACGCAAAAGAAGAATTTTCAATCAAACTTGAATTTTAAAAAAATTGAATTTTCAACAAAATACTTGACTTTGTAAGCAAATATTAGTATTTTTAACAAAAAAAAGCATTTTTTTGGTACATTTTTATTTCAAGTAATTTATTTTTAAGCAAAAAGAATAATTTGCAACAACTGTTGAATTTCTCACAAAATAATTGAATTTTATACAGAATAGTTGAATTTTTATGAAAATATTATAATTTTTTTTAACAAAAATTTAATGATTTCCAGTTAAAAATCTAATTAAAAAAAAAAAACGAATATTCAAACAATTAGTTCAGTTTATCATCAAAGAGATGAATTATTTATTTTTTATTTTTTATTTTTTAACCAAAAATTAATTATTTACATTTTCAGTTCAACTTTTTCATTTTCATGTTTTCATTTTCAGTTTTTAATTAATAAAATAAAGTTTTAACAAATTATTTCAACCCAGTACAGTATTTTTCAAGAAAGAAAGATGATTTTAAAAATTCATATATTTTGAACCAAGTAGTTGAATTTTTAACTAAAAACAATTCATTTTCAACCAAAAATGGAATATTTTAATTTTCAGTAAAAAAAAAAAAAGATTCAATGAAAAAAAACTAATTTTCAACCAAACATGGTATTTTTGTCCGACCCCCCTTGAAAACGTGGCCTTGCATGCAATTTATGCAGGCGTAATGTGGCCGCTTACAGACGAGTGGCCTTCGCACATACGCTCTTCGCCGCAGGACCAACATGAAACTTTACGCCCGCTACATAAAAAAATTTACGCCCGCGATACATGCACAGCACCACGCAAATGGGACACCCAAAAGGAGTGGTAATATCATATGATGTAAATTGAAGTACTTTTTTTTAACCCTTTTATCATAAAATATGTAGATATTATTATTTAGGTTGAAAGAGGAAAGTTTAAAAAAGGAAAAGAAAACAGAAAAGAGGAATAGGTAAAAGAAAAAGGGAAGAAGAAAATGAGAAACCGGAAAGGGTGAAAAAGGAAAGAAAAAGGGGAAAATGAGAAAAGGGGCAAAGAGAAAAATAAAAGGAGAAAGGGAAGAGTTGGAAAGAGAAAGGGGAAAGGTAGAAGGGTGAAAAGGGAAAGGAGAAGCGGAAAAGGGAAAGGAGAAGCGGAAAAGGGAAATGAGGAAAAGGAAAATGGAAGGGAAAAATTAGAAAGGGTTAAAATGGAAAGGGGAGAAGAAAAAAGGCAAGGGAGAACGGGAAAAAGAGAAAAAGGTAAAATGGAACGTGGAAAGGATTAAAAAGGAAAGGTTAAAACGGGAAGAGGAAAGCGAAACCGTAAAAGGAAATGGAGGAAGGAGAAAGGAAACAGAAAAGAGGAATAGGTAAAATGAAAAGGGGAGAAGAAAATAAGAAACCGGAAAGAGTGAAATAGGAAAGAAAAAGGGGAAAATGAGAAAAGGGGAAAAGAAAAAAAAGGAGAAAGGGAAGACTAAGAAAGAGAAACAGGATAAAGGCAACGGGGAACAGAAAAAGGGGAAAGGTAGAAGGGTGAAAAGGGAAATGAGAATCGGAAAAGGGGAATGGAGAAAATAAAATGGAAGGGAAAAATTAGAAAGGGTTAAAATGGAAAGGGGAGAAGAAAAAAGGCAAGGGAGAATGGGAAAAAGAGAAAAAGGTAAAATGGAACGTGGAAAGGATTAAAAAGGAAAGGTTAAAACGGAAAGGGGAAAGCGAAACAGTAAAAGGAAATAGAAGAAGGAAAAAAGAAAACAGAAAAGAGGAGAACAGAAAAGGAAAAGGGAAGAATTGAAAAGAGAACCAGGGTGAAGAGAACGGGGGAGCATATAAAGGGGAAAGGTGGAAGGGTAAAAAGGGAAAGTAGAAGCAGAAAAGGGGAATGGCAGAAAGGAAAATGGAAGGGGAAATGCAGAAAGGGTGAAAATAGAAAGGGGAGAAGAAAAAAGGCAAGGGGAAATGGGAAAAAGAGAAAATGGAACGGGGAAAGGATTAAAAAGGAAAGGTTAAAAGGGGAAGGGGAAATCGAAACAGTAAGAGGAAATGGGAGAAAGGAAAAGTAAAGGAGAAAATAAGTAACCGGAAAGGGTGATAAGCGGAAAGGGAAGTGAGAAAGGAACAGGCGGAAATAGGAAAAGGAAAAAATAAGAGGGAAACGGGCCAAATAGGAAGAAGGGCAAATAAAAAATAAATAAATAAAAATAAAATTTAAAAAACGGGAAAATAAAAAGGGGAAATCGTAACATGGGAAAGGGGAAGCAATAAAGGGGAATGGATAAAAGGGAAAGGGTGAAAATGGGAAAGTGAAAATGAGAAAGAAAAACGATAAAGGGGATTGGGAAAGGGGAAATGAGAAGGGAAATAGTAATGGGGAAATGGGAAATCGGAAAAGGTGAAAAGGGAAAGGGGAATGAGAAAAGGAAAGAAAAAACGAGAAATGGGAATGGCTGGAAAGTGGAAAGGAAAATGGCAAAGGGGAATGAGAAAGGGGAAAAGAAAATGGCTTCACATGCTCCTTTTGAACGAGTTATTTTTTCAACCATGTAGTCGAAATTTTAAATGAAAACAAGTTAGTTTCAAACAAAAATGGAATAATTACATTTTCAGTAAAAAACAATTAATTTTCAATAAAAAAGATGAATTTTCAACAAAGCATGAATTTTCATTTAAAAACGTTCGTTTTTCCGGCAATAATGGAATTGTGAAACTTTCAGATATGAAAATTAATTTTCAACTAACCATAAAAGAATTTTCAACGAATGAGTTCAATATTAAGTCAGAGAAATAACTTTTAACAAAGCAGTTCAAATTTTCAAAAAAATAATTACATTTTCAACCAAATAGTTTTTTGAAAATAGAAGGAAAAAAGAGATTCCTTAAAAAATGGAAAAGAAGGCAATAGGGGACAACTAAAATTTCGACTTTTGAAATAAAACCAAATTTGGAGAAAATTGACCATGAAAATCCGATCCCGAAAATAAAATTTAAGTTGCCAACCTAAAACCAAAAAAATTCCCTTTTCTAGTCTTCACCTATAAAAAACTGTTCATCGAAGGAGTAAAAAAAATCAGCAACGGAAAACGACTAATTGTGAAAAAAACGATCCAGGAAACTCCGCTCTAGAATCTAGAATTTAAATTTCCTAACTTCCGATCAATTTTTAAGCTCTTTCCGATTGCAAAATCGTTTTTGAAATAAAATTTAGCTAAATTTGGCAAGATTTGGGAGGCGAGAAATCGCTTTATCTATCAATGGATTTTCTATGTAAATCGTCGAGAAGCAAATTTGCCGATATCAGGTGATGGGAGCTTAAAGCCGTTAATTATGAGCAAAGCAAAGGGGTGGCTCTCACGTGTTATATCTGTGCTTTCGAGGAGCTATTGCAATGAATCAAGCCGTCATTAGCCGGGCATTGTCGATCGACAGTGTTATTCGTTTGCTCGAGCCACGAACAATCCACTCTATGGACTGTTCATTAACGAACAAACGACAATGCTTTCGCCTTCTCTTCCACCTACTGAACGCCATCAAATGAGACAAATTTCGAAAAAGAAAATTCAGCTTCGGAATATCGAGTCGTCTGCACTTTTAAAGAGAAACCCGATAATTGGCAAACGGATTCTGAGCTGGAATTTATTCTCCCATTATATTCAGTTTTAAGTTCAACATAAATACTTGATTGACAGAATTTTATTTTTATTAATTTTCACGTAACAGATTATAGGCCCACTCTAAGATCCCCGACCCCCTGTAACAAACCGTAAAAAAAGATTTGCACAACATTCAAAATTCTTCGCTCCTAAATTTGACCGTGACAACGCGAACTAGACCGCGTGACTCGGCCAATGCCCCAACTCTCAAGCGCGGCTTCCCTGTTCGTCTGACTTGTGGCGAAAGCGAACCAATCGCGCGAAGCCCCCTCCAGCGACAAGGCCGAAATGAACGCTTGCGAACCCCCACTCTACTAAGTCCCGAGTGGTGCGCTTCAACCAATGCCCCCATTCTCAAGCGCGGCTTCGCTCTTCGTCTGATTTGTGGCGAGAGCGAGCCAATCGCGCGAAGCCCCCTCCAGCGACATGATCAAAACGAACGCTAGTGAATCCCCACTCCCGAGTGGTGCGCTGTCGCTGAAGCTAAGAGGCCGTACTCACCCCTTCCCTTTCTTACTGTACGTAATTTTCATTTTCCAGAAATGTTTTGCTAGTTATTGCTAGTAGAAATAGGCAGGGTATCCGAGATCTTCATATTAAAAATTCCCTGATTTTTCCTTAAATAATTTTTCTTTTTTCTGGATCATCAATATTCATATACCAGCATTTTTATCTTGTGATATTTTTAACATTGAATCTTTCATAGACGGAATAAAACATTATTTCAGATAAAAATTAAAAATTTTTAAATTTATTGATTTATTTCAAACAAAAAAAATGTCCTTGCTACGATAGAAGACGACTATTTAACAAAAGGCTTGAATTTTACACAAAATAATTAAATTTTCAACACAATAGTTGAATTTTCAACCCAAAAGGATAAATTCGAAACAAAAAATCTCATAGTTTATATTTCAAACCAAAATAATGAAATACACACACACACACACACGTGCGAAAAGCATTTTAAAACAAAAAATACGAATTTCCAACAAATAAAGATTTTTGATTCAAAACAGAAATGAAAGTTTATCTGAGTTATTAAACCTTCAAGCCAAAAGACGAATTTCCTCCTTTTCAAACTAAAATATGATGGTTCAACAAAAATTAATTTTTCATCAAACTGATCCATTTTTATCCTAAAAAACATGAAATTTCAAACTAACAAAATTATTTTTTTAATAATAAAGGAGAAGTTTTATCTTTCATTTTCAGTTTAAAAAATAATTTCAAAGAAAAAAAGGCTTTTCGACTTACTTTTTGTTAAAATTTAATATTTTGGTATTGAAAAGACAACTAAAATTTTAGTTGGATAAAAATTGAACTTTGAAAAAAAATTTTTTTTAATTAATAATTCATCTGTTTTAAGAGAAGTCGTATCTTTCATGGACATAAAGGCAACTGTTTGGTTGTATATTACACTATTTTGCTGAAAATTTAACTATTTTGTAGAAAATTTAATTTTTTAGTACAAACGCATTTTTTTTTATGAAAATGCAAATCACTTTCTTGAAAAATAAATTTTTTTTAAAGATTTATATTTTTAGTTGGAACCTTATCTCTTTGGTTAAAAGTTTAACTATTTGGTTAACAAAAAATCTTTTTTAATTGATAATTATTTTTTAAATTGAAACTGAAAGGTAAAAATTCTCCTTTATTACTACAAAAATAATTTTCTTCGTTTGAAATTTCATGTTTTTTTTTAGCAAAAATGGATCAGTTTCGTGGAAAATTAATTTTTCATGAAACGTCACATTTTAGTTTGAAAATTAGATTTCTGTAGAGAAAAAGCGTCCCTTGGCTTGAAAGTTTAATAATTCAGATAAACTTTTATTTCTGTCTTAAGTGAAAAAATCTTTATTTCAGTGTTAGTTATTCATTGTAAATATTCAATATAAATAAGTAAAAATTTCGCAAGATAAATATGTTGGTCTTTGAATATTGATGATCAAGGAAAATGAAAAATTAATCAAGGTAAAATCATGGAATTTTGAAAATAAAGATCTCGGACACCCTCCTTACTTCTAATAGCAATAACTAGCAAAACATTTCTGGAAACTAAAAATTACGTACAGTAAGAGGGGGAAGGGGTGGGGCGCTTTTTACAGGGGGTGGGGGGAGCATAGAAAGGGTTGATAATCCATTAAGTAACATAAATACGGTCCATTAGCTTCAGCGGCAGCACCACTCGGGATGTAGTAGAGTGGGGGTTCACTATCGTCCGTTTCGGCCACGTCGCTGGAGGGGGCTTCGCGCGATTGGTTCGCTCTCGCCACGCGTTGGACGAACAGCGAAGCCGCGTTCTAGAGTGGGGGCATTAGCTGAGTCGCGCGGTTTAGCTTGTGTTTTCTCGTTCAAATTTACGAGCGAAGAATTTTAAATGTTGGCTGAGTGTAATTTATTATTATAAATAAACTCAGCGGTCATGAAACTGGTAAATAAATTTAGGAAGCGCGTTTCTAAAATTAATTATATTATCTAATAAATTCTGCTAAATAATTAATTTAATAAGTACAGCTACTGAAAATTCTCCTCTCTGCTAATAATATAGGGAATAGAGTAATAATTTCAACTCGAACAACTGCGTGGAAGCGATTAATCTTTCAAAGTACGGTATTTCTGAATTTTCAAATAGAAATAAATTCTGAAGAGTAATCCTAGTTCAGGCACCTTTATCCGTGCTTTGCATTAAGTGCAAACAGTCCCGATTTCGAGGAGCGAGAAATTTTGTTTGGCCAGTTCTGCAGCTGTGCCTAGAAAATTACCAGCGGCAAAACTTCAATGCTTGCACAAACCACATTCAGTTGAAACGAGTCGAACGAATTTACAAGCTTCAATAAGCTCCATGCGTTACTGAAGTTTCTTTTTTCCTTTCTTTTCGGTACAGTTCCCAGATCCGAAAAAGAATTTATTTTCGAGTTTGTTCTTTCACCACATTATTATAAATAAAATAAAAGAAAAAAATTATTTAAAAAAGTTACTTACGATCGAAATAAACAATGCACATGTATTTCTGTCAAGCCGAGATCTGAATATCAAGGTACTCACCTGAAACAGTAAAAAAAAAAATCATTTAATGACGATTATTATAAGTACATTGTTCATCATAAGTGAAATAAAATCTCAAATCGACCTTGTTACTATATTGGTACCCTTGATACCTAAACAGTCAGGGCCACCTGAATCGTTGCCAATAGGAATGCATAATATTGCGCAGTATACTCAATTGAGTACTCGCGAACTGCCCTTCAAAAACTTGGAAGCAAGACTAAATTTGGAAACTTCCACAAATGGAAGCATTATTATCTTGTAAAGATTCTTGAAAAGAGAAAATAATTTTGTCTATAGAAAGTGATTCTTTCTTTTATATGAGCTGAAAGATCGAAAAGAGTTTCTTGGAAAGAGATAGCAAACAATTCGTCTGATCAAGGCGCATATGTCAATTCCACTTGAAATGGATTATCCCTCGAGATTCACACATTTTCTTTCCTGTCTTATATCTTTCATTTTCTCTATTCAATCTTTTCTTCTTGAAGCTTGAAACTTCAAAAGACCAGAAGCACAGTTTCAATTTCTCCTAGATCTCAAAGTAAGACTTTTATTGAAACCTTTCTTTTAAATTGAAAGAAACATCAGCTCAGGAACTTTAAAAATGAATATGCAAATTTATTTTATAATTTAAAATTAAGATGCAAATCTTGAATCCTGAAAAGTTTGATTAGAAAATTTTATTAGGTTCCGAGAAAATTTAAAACGAATTTTTTTTAGCTCTCGAAGCTCACGTTTCTTCAACTTTCAAGAGTGATAAAAAAAATCCAATTTTCAGTTCAAAAAAGAAAATTTATGCACTTTTTAGCTATTGGGTTTCACAATCGATACATAAGAAGTATGTTTAAAAATACTATTAGGTTTTGAGAAAATAAAAGACTTTTTTTTTCGTTTCGGGAGCACGTTTTTTCAACTTTGGATTTTAGAAAATTTGTGGGATAAGCTCTACTCTGAATTTGCTTTCAATTATAAAAACTTAAATATCAATTTGGATGTGTTTTCATTTTGCTTAACTTTCAACTTTTTATTTGCTTCCAATGTAAGCTTCCAAATTTGGATTTATTTCCCAGTTTTAAGTTTCTTATAATTTTTAAAGCAATTTGGATCTACATCTAATTTTTAAATCTTCCAATTTTTTATTTCTTTCCAATTCTGAAAGCTGCCAAATTAAGCTTTGCTTCTAATTATAAAAGCTTCCAAATTTGGATTTATTTTTCCAGTTTGGATTGCTTCGAATCATGAAAGCTTCCACATTTAAATTTATTTTCCAGTTTGGATTTGCTTATAATTTTTTAAAGCTTTAATTACAGAAGCTTGCAATTTTTTATTTGCGCCCAATTATAAAAATTTAAAAATTTGAATTGATTTCGCAGTTTCCATTTGTTTTTAATTATAACGGATTTCAAAATATCAAATTCCAGATTCTGATTTTCATCCAGATTACAAATTTAGATTTGCTTCCAATTATAAAAGCCAAAAACCAATTTTAATATGCTTTTAATTTTTAAATTGTCCAAATATTTTTTGCTTCCAATTATAAAAGCTTTTAAGCTTATAGATTTGATTCCAATTATAAGAGATTCCACATTCCCAATGCAATGGATTCCAAATTTGGATTTGCTTCTAACTTTTAAAGCAAATTTGGAATTGCTTCCAATTATAAAATCTTTCAAATTTAAATTTATTTCCCAGTTTGGATTTGTGTCTAATCACAAAAACTTCCAAGCTTCAACTTATTTTCCAATTTGAATTTGCTATCCATTTTTAAAGCTTTTAAGTAAAAAAGCTCCCAAATGTGGATTTTCGTCTATTTATGCAAACTTCCAAATTTGAATTTCCCTGTTTGGATTTGCTTTCAACTATAACTGCTTCCAAATTTGGATCTGCTTCTAATGTTTCAAGTTTCTAACTTTTTCATTGCTTTCAATCATAAAAGCATAAAAATTTGGATTTTATTTTTATTATAAAAGCTTACAAATTTTAATTTAACTCCCATTTTGGATTTTCTTCCAATCCTAAAAGCTTCCAAACTTAAATTTATTTTCCGGTTTGGATTTGCTTTAAATTTTTAAAGCTTCCAAATTTTTATTGCTTCCCGTTATAAAAGCTTTTAAATTTAGAATTTCGTTCAATAATAAAAGCTTACAAATTTGAATTTATTTACCAATTTGGATTTGCTATTAAAGTTTAAAGCTTCTAACTTTTTCTTTGCTTCCAATTATAAAAGCTTATAAATTTTAATTTATCTCACATTTTGGATTTACATCCAATCCTAAAAGCTTCCAAACTTAAATTTAATTTCCGGTTTGTATTTACTTGAAATTTTTAGAGCTTTTAAGTATAAAAGCTTCCAAATTTGTATTGATTTCCCTCTTTGGATTTGCTTTCAATCATAATAGATTCTCAATTTGGATTTATTTTCCATTTAAATATTTTTCTAATTTTTGAAGCTCCAAAATTTGGATTTTCCAACTTTTTATTTGCTTCCAGTTATAAAAGCTTTTAAATTTAAAATTTCTTTCCATTATAAAAACTTACAAATTTGAATTTATTTGCTAATTTGGATTTTCTATTAAATTTTAAAGCTTATAACTTTTTCTTTGCTTCCAATTGTAAAACCTTGCAAATTTTAATTTATCTCCCATTTTGCATTTACATCCAATCCTAAAAGCTTTCAAACTTAAATTTATTTTCCGGTTTGGATTTGCTTAAAATTTTTAAAGCTTTCAAGTATAAAAGCTTCCAAATTTGTATTGATTTCCCTTTTTGCATTTGCTTCCAATTATAATAGATTCTAAATTTGAATTTATTTTCCATTTAAATATTCTTCTACATTTTAAAGCTCCAAAATTTGGATTTTCCAACTTTTTATTTGCTTCCAGTTATGAAAGCTTTCAAATTTAAAATTTCTTTCCATTATAAAAACTTACAAATTTGAATTTATTTGCTAATTTGGATTTTCTATTAAATTTTAAAGCTTATAACTTTTTCTTTGCTTCCAATTATAAAAGCTTACAAATTTTAATTTATCTCCCATTTTGGATTTACATCAAATC
Source organism: Druon quercuslanigerum (assembly GCA_010014905.2). Taxonomy (NCBI): domain Eukaryota; kingdom Metazoa; phylum Arthropoda; class Insecta; order Hymenoptera; family Cynipidae; genus Druon; species Druon quercuslanigerum. The sequence goes on along the minus strand of JAAAKG020086505.1, from coordinate 17,792 downwards.
CTAAAAGCTTCCAAATTTAGATTCTCGTGGACTGATTTCCCTGTTTGTATTTGCTTCAAATTATAAAAGCTTTCAAATTTAGAATTCCTTTCAATTATAAAATCTTACAAATTTGAATTTTTTACCATTTTGGCTTTGCTATTAGAGTTTAAAGCTTATAACCTTTTCTTTGCTTCCAATTATAAAAGCTTGCAAATTTTAATTTATCTCCCATTTTGGATTTTCTTCCAATCCTGAAAGCTTTTTAACTTAAATTTATTTTCCGGTTTGGATTTGCTTTAAATTTGTTAAGCTTTCAAGTATAAAAGCTTCCAAATTTGTATCGATTCCCCCCTTTGGATTTTCTTTCAATTATAATAGATTCTAAATGTGAATTTATTTTCCATTTAAGATATTCTTCTTATTTTTAAAGCTCCACAATTTGGATTTTCTTGCAGATGTCAAAGCCTCCAACTTTTCCTTTGCTTCCAGTTATAAAAGCTTCCAAATTTAGAATTTCTTTCAATTATAAAAGCTTACAAATTTGAATGTATCTACTAATTTGTATTTGCTATTAAAGTTTAAATCTTCTAACTTTTTCTTTGCTTCCAATTATAAAAGCTTAAAAGTTTTAATTTATCTCCCATTTTGGATTAACATCCAATCCTAAAAGCTTCCAAACTTAAATTTATTTTCCGGTTTAGATATGCTTTAAATTTTTAAAGCTTTCAAGTACAAAAGCTTCCAAAATTAGATTCTTGTGGACTGATTTTACTGCTTCGATTTGCTTCAAATTATAAAAGCTTCCAAATTTGGATGTATTTTCCAATTTAGATTTGCTGCTAGTTTTTAAAGCTCCTATAACTTTTGACTTTCTTGCAGTTATTAAAGCTTCCAATTTTTTATTTGCTTCCAATTATAAAAGCTTACAAATTTTAATTTATCTTCCATTTTGGATTTACATTCAATCCTAAAAGCTTCCCAACTTAAATTTATTTTCCGTTTTGGATTTGCTTTAAATTTTTAAAGCTTTCAAGTACAAAAGCTTCAAAATTTAGATCCTTTTGGACTGTGATTTCCTCTTTGGAGTTGCTTTAAATTATAAAAGCTTCCAAATTTGGATTTATTTTCCAATTTAGATTTGCTGCCAATTTTAAAAGCTTCCATAACTTTTAATTTTCTTCCAGTTATCAAAGCTTCCAATTTTTTATTTGCTTCCAATTTTAAAAGCTTTTAAAATTGGTTGTTGTTTGTTACCCTGAGTAAAAAATGCGAGCGTGGAAAATTTATGGAAGAGGGTGAAGATTGGCTAAAGGCTAAAGAAATTAATAACGCTCAGAGCATCAGGGACGTCTGAAAGTGGCGCGTGCCCCGGGGAGAAAACAGATTCCAAAACTTGGGTGTAGGTTCACCAACTGTGATGCGGAAGCGTGGAAGTCTTTTGTTTTTGCCGCAAAGCTCTGTTATGAAATTTCTCCTTTGCCCCAAGGGTTTGTGGATATACAAGAGAAAGCTTTTTGCCTTGTCATGGGCCTGGCATGGCTCAGGGAATTGAAATTTATCGCAACACTGCCCCGCCAAATTATTTTTCATCTTTCACTTATAATTAACAAAGCTCACAATTTGAGCTTGATTAGAGCAATTTTTTTAAACTGTCCTGAATTCGCTTTCATTTTTCTTTCGTTGGCTCACTTTTTGAAAGATTCCAAATTTTGATTTTGGTCCAATAACAAAAGCTTTTAAGTTTGGACTTATTTTCCAGTTTTGATTTGCTTCAAATTTTTTTAAACTTCAAAATTTGGATTTCTCTTACAGTTTGTACTTGCTTTCAATTTTTAAAGCTTCCAGATTTTGAATTTGCTTGCAATTTTAAAAACTTCGAGGTTTGCATTTATTTGCCATTTGGGATTTGCTTCAAATTTGTTGAAACTTTAAATTTGGATTTGGTTCCAATTATAAAAGCTTCCAAATTTGAATTTATCTTCCAATTTAGATTTTCTGCTAATTTTTAAAGATTTCATCATTTGTATTTGCTTGCAATTATAAAAGCTTCTTAATTTTTATTTATTTTTCAGTTTGGATCCGCTTTCAATTTTAAAGCTTTCAAATTTTGATTTGCTTCCAATTATGAAAGCTTTTAAGTTTGGATTTATTTTCCAGTTTCGATTTGCTTCAAATTTGTTAAAACTTCAATATTTGGATTTATTTCACATTTTGTATGTGCTTTCAATTTTTAAAGCTTCAGGATTTTGAATTTGCTTGCAGTTTTTAAAACTTCTAGGTTTGGATTTATTTTCCATTTCGGATTTTCTTCAAATTTGTTGAAACTTAAAATTTGGATTTGCTTGCAATTATAAAAGCTTCCAAATTTGGATTTATTTCCCAGTTTTGATCTGCTTTCAATTTAAAAGCTTTCAAATTTTGATTTGCTTCCAATTATGGAAGCTTTTGGATTTATTTTCCGGTCTCGACATGCTTCAATTTGTTAAAACTTCAAAATTTGGATTTTGAATTTGCTTGAAATTTTCAAAACTTCTAGGTTTGGATTTATTTTCCATTTCGGATTTGCTTCAAATTTGTTAAAACTTAAAATTTGGATTTGGTTCCAATTATAAAAGCTTCCAAATTTGGGTTTATTTCCCAGTTTGCATCTGCTTTCGATTTGCAAAGCTTCCAAATTATGAATTTGCTTGCAATTTCAAAAACTTCCAAGTTTGGATTTATTTTCCATTTTGGATTTGCTTCAAATTTATTGAAACTTCAAATTTGGATTTGGTTTCAATTATAAAAGCTTCCCAATTTAGATTTATTTCCCAGTATGTATTTCCGATTTTTAAAGATTCCATCAGTTGGCTTTGCTTGCAATTATAAAAATTTCTAAATTTTTATTTATATTCCAGTTTGGATCTGCCTGAAATTTGTTAAAATTCTAAATTTGGATTTGCTTTTGATCAGGAAAGCTTCCAAAATTTGGATTAATTTCCCTTTCAATTTCGCTTTTAATTTTAAAGCTTTCAAATTTTGATTTGCTTTCAATTATAAAAGCTTTTAAGTTTGGATTTATTTTCCAGTTTCAATTTGCTTCAAATTTGTTGAAACTACAAAATTTGGATTTATTTCCCAGCTTGTATTTGCTTTCAATTTTTAAAGCTTTCAGATTTTGAATTTGCTTGAAATTTTCAAAACTTCTAGGTTTGGATTTATTTTCCATTTCGGATTTGCTTCAAATTTGTTGAAACTTAAAATTTGGATTTGGTTCCAATTGTAAAAGTTTCCAAATTTTTATTTATTTAACTCTTATTTGCTTCCAAATTTTTAAAGCTTTCAAGTGATTTCCTTCAAATAACAAAAGCTTCAAAATTTGGATTTGTTGCCAAATATAAAAGCTTCAAAATTTAAATTTATTGCCTAGTTTTAATCTGCTTCCAATTTTTAAATCTGCCAATTTTTCGTTTGCTTGTCATTATAAAAGCTTCCAAATTTGGATTTATTTTCAAATTTGAATGTGCTTCCAATTATAATTTTCCAAATTTTTATTTATAACTTAAATCTTATTTGCTTCCAAATTTTTTAAGCTTTCAACTGATTTCCTTCCAATAATGAAAGCTTCAAAATTTGGATTTGATTACAACTATAAAAGATTTCATATTTAGATTAATTTCCTAGTTTGGATCTGATTTCAATTTTCAAAGCTTTCCACTTCTGATTTGCTTACGACTAAAAATTTTTCCCTTCTAAATTTTAAAAACTTTCAAGTTTATATTTCCTTCAAATTACAAAATCCTCTAAAATTAAAATTTTTTATGTGTTTGAATATGCATCCAACTTTTAAAGCTTTTAACATTTGATTTACTAACAAATTAAAATACTATTTACAGATGGATTTATTTCTCAATTTATATTTGCTTCCATATTTTGAAATCTCTCAAATTTGTATGCTTTCAATTATAAAAGCTTTAAAAGTTGGATATATTTCCGAGTTTGGATTTTTTTCCAATTATAAACCCTTCGAAATTTTGATTTTTTTAAATATTTTAGATCTCCTTCCAACTTTAAATTTTCTTCCAATTAAAAAAGCTTCCAAATTTGGATTAATTTCTATTTTTGGAGCTGTTTCTAATTTTTTAATATTCAAACTTTTTATTTGCTTCCAATTTAGTATGCTTACAGCAATAAAAGCTTCGAGCGTTGGATTTATTTCCCATTTAAAATTTCTGCTAATTATAAAAGCTTCAAATTTTTAATTTATTTCCCTGCCATGATCTGTTTTTGATTTTTAAATCGGCAAACTTTAATTTCGTTCAACTATAAAATCTTTGAAATTGGTATTTCTTTCCTATTTATTGCTATATTTTATTTATATTTGCTATATTTTAAAGCTTCTAACTTTTGATTTGCTTCCATTTATAAAACCTTCTTTTTTCATTATTTTTCTATTTTTTAATTGCTTCCAATTATAAAAGCTTTCAAATTTGTAATTATTTTTCAGCTTAGATTTGCTTCTAATTTTTAAACCTAACTACTTTAATTTTTCCTCCAATTATAAAAGCTTTTAAATTTAAATTTAGATTCCTATTTGGATCTGCTTCCAATTAAATTTTTTTTTTTTGAAATTTAAAAGCTCCCAAATTTGGACTAATTTCCCCGTTTATATTTGCTTCTATATTTGTAGAGCTCTCAAAATTTAGTATGCTTCCAGCAATAAAAGCTTTGAGCGTTGGATTTATTTCCTATTTAAAATTTTCTGACAATTATAAAACGTTCAAATTTTTAATTTATTTCCCTGTTATGATCTGCTTCTAATTTTTTAATCTTTTAGCTTTAAGCTTTTATATTTGCTTCTATATTTTATATCTTCCAACTTTTGATTTGCTTCCATTTGTAAAAAGATTTAGTTATAAATTATTATAAAGATTTATTTCATATTTTTAAAATTGCTTCCAATTATAAAAGCTTTCAAATTTGTATTTATTTTTCAGCTTACATTTGCTTCTAATTTCTAAAGCTTCCTACTTTCATTTTTCTTCAAATTATAAAAGCTTTCAAATTTAAATTGAGATTCCTATTTGGATTTGATTCCAATTGAATTTTTTTTTTTAATTTAAAAGCTCCCAAATTAGAATTGAAGTCCAATTATAACAGCTTTCAAATTTGGACTAATTTCCGCTTTTATATTTGCTTCTATATTTTTGGAGATCTCAAAATTTGGTATGCTTCCAGCAATAAAAGCTTTGAGCGTTGGAGTTATTTTCCATTTAAAATTTTCTGCATATTATAAAAGCTTCACATTTTTCATTTATTTCCCTGTTATTATTTGCTTCTAATTTTTTTATCAGCTATCTTTATTTTCTTCCAATCATAAAAGCTTGGAAATTGGACTTTCTTTTCCATTTTTAAAATTTCTTATTTTTCTTATTTATAAATTATTATAAAGATTTATTTCATATTTTTAAAATTGCTTCCAATTATAAAGGCTTTTAAATTTGTATTTATTTTCCAGTTTTCATTTGCTTGCTATATTGTACAGCTTCCAACTTTTGATTTGCTTCCATTTATAAAACCTTTCTTTGGATTTTTATTTCATATTTTTAAAATTGCTTTCAATTATAAAAGCTTTGAAATTTTTATTTATTTTCCATCTTAGATTTGCTTCTAATTTTTAAAGCTTTCTACTTTAATTTTTCCTCCAATTATAAGAGCTTTCAAATTTAAATTTAGATTTCTATTTGGATCTGCTTCCAATTTTTATTTTTTTTCTAATTATAAAAGCTCCCAAAATAGGATTGAAGTCCAATTATAACAGCTTTCAAATTTAGGCTATTTTCCGCTTTTATATTTGCTTCTATATTTTAAAGCTTTCAAATTTTGATTTGCTTCCATTTATAAAACCTTTCTTTGGATTTATTTCCTATTTTTAAATTGCTTCCAATTATAAAAGCTTTTAAATTTAAATTTAGATTTCTATTTGGATCTACTTCCAATTGTTATTTTTTTCTAATTATAAAAGCTCCCAAAATAGGATTGAAGTCCAATTATAACTGCTTTCAAATTTGGACTAATGGCCCCGTTTATATTTACTTCTATATTTTAAAGCTTTCAAATTTTAATATGCTTCCAATTATAAAAGCTGAAAAATTCAGAATAATTTCCCAGTTTGTATTTTCTTCTATATTTTTAGAGATCTCAAATTTTGGTATGCTTCCAGAAATAAAAGCTTTGAGCTTTAGTTTCTTTATTTCCCATTTAAAATTTTCTTCCAATTATAAAAGTTTTTAAATTTTTATTTATTTTCCAGCTTACATTTGCTTCTAATTTTTAAAGCTTCCTACTTTCATTTTTCCTCCAATTATAAAAGCTTTCAAATTTAAATTTTGATTCCTATTTGGATCTGCTTCCAATTATATATTTTTTTAAATTTAAAAGCTCCCATATTAGGATTGAATTCCAATTATAACAGCTTCCAAATTTAGACTAATTTCCCCGTTTATATTTTCTTCTATATGTTTAAAGATCTCAAAATCTGGTATGCTTCCAGCAATAAAAGCTTTGAGCGTTTGATTTATTTCCTATTTAAAATTTTCTGCCAATTATAAAAGCTTCAAATTTTTAATTTATTTTCCTGTTATGATCTGTTTCTAATTTTTAAATCGGCTTTCAAAATTGCTTCCAATTATAAAAGCTTTCAAATTTTTATTTATTTTCTAGCTTAGATTTGCTTCTAATTTTTAAAGCC
>JAAAKG020086494.1:0-16547 GCA_010014905.2 Druon quercuslanigerum | reverse complement strand
GGCGAATATTTTTGATTGAAAAGCTTAACTTGATAAACCGGCTAAATCCAAAATTATTGGGATGTCAAGGCATTTAATTTATGAGCATAAACAAATTTTTGACTATAAATTGTACAATTGTTATATATAAAATATTAAAAAAAATAGAAGCTCTAAAATTCATCTGTTTTTGCTTTTGAAATTTTTATTGATAGTTTGTGAAAGTCTTCGTTAAACAAGTTGAAAATTTCCCAAATTAAAGAATTTATAAATTCTAACTTAAAAGTTAATGTTTAATTAATAAAATTATCATTTCAACTTTTAATTGTAAGCAACAAATATACTTTTACACAATTTCATATTCTCATTTGAACATTCTTCCTTTTAAATTAAAAACAAAACTTTTGTTTTACAATTTTAATAAATAAGAAATAAGAATATTGTACAAATTACTGAACCGATTAACTTTTGTTTTTTGACATTTTTTTAGCCGTCTTTAAATTTTAAAGCGGCGAATATTTTGGAAACGATGTTTATTTAAAGCTTTTATTTATTTTTTGATTATATTTTTTTTGTTTAAATTCTGTTAAATTAAAAGAAAGGTTGTATTTTTAATTTAAATTGGGAAAATTGCCGTTTCTGAAACGGGGGGTTTTTTAATTTTCCGATCAAAATTGAAAAACTAAAGCTGATGTTTTTTAATTTTTGAGCGAAACCAATTTTTTAGTTGATTTTTATTGTGATTTAATATCTCGAATTGAAAACTTTGATTTTTTCATTTAAAAAAATAAAGTCTGTGATTTTAAATATTTATTATGAAATTTCGAGTTTCTCGATTTAAAAATCTGTATATTTAAAACTTTCTTTTATTATATTTTATTTCTAGTTCAACGTAACTGAATAACGGAAAAATGACTGGCTCCGTTTACGTTTGATTTTTTTATTTGAAAGAGTTTAATATTTATAAGAATTGTTTTGAAATTTATATTTTTTATAAGTTTTGAAAGTAATTTTATAACCTTTTTTTAGTAATTTATTCCAATTAAAAATCGGTAATTATTGAAAAAGAAACTAGAACATTTACTAAATTCTTTTAAAGCCCGAAGGGAAATTGTAATATGAAAAATTTAAACTTTTTTCAACTCATGAGTAATTAATTAATATTATTAATTGAAGATAAATATTAAATATTATAAATTATGATTATTTATTCTATTTATTTATTTAAGAGAAAAAGAAAGCGTTTTCGGTTGGAAAAACAATGAGAAAAACGTGAATTGATGAAAACATTGTACCTGAAACTTGAGAAATAATTAATAGATTATAAAATTGTATTTTTTTTTCATAAAATTTTTAGGAGCACCATCTCCAAAGAGCGATGAGTAAGGGCTTAATCATTCCTACCCCCGAGGTAACAAGCTTAGAAAACGACGAAGCCTACGACAAAATTTACCCCGCAGACTACAAGCTACCTCGACAACTTATACACATGCAGCGTAAGTTAATAAATTATTATGATTATTATAATTTTTGTTTTAATTTATTATTTATTGTGTTTTTTATGGTTATATATTTAACCGGGAAATGACAGTGAAGTTTTTTTTATCGGGAATTTTACAAATTAAAAAAAAAATTTTGACCCAGTTTGATTTCAACAGTTTTTAAAGTAATCTGTTGAATTTTTAGGTTTTTCAGTTATGATATCATTCAGTTTATAATACGTAAATGGAAAATCTTTCAGTTACAAGTGTTCTATTTTTGATTTTAATTTTTAAGGATAGATTTTTTTCATTTAAAGAATTTTAAATTGGAGTTTTAGAGACTTAGAAAAAGTGAAAATTAGTTGTGTTTGAAATCGACATTTTCGTATAAGAAAAAAAACTTTTTTAGTTTATCAAACAAATATCTTACATTGTTTTTAAAATTGAAATTTAATTTATTTATAAATTTATTCTCTTAGAATAATGCTAGAAAGTTACAGTTTTTTTTCTAAAATTTTCTACCTTATTTCCACCTTTCAATTAGAGTAAGATAATAATTCAGGTTAACAAGCATAGTTTAAACAATTTATTATTATTGTTTTAATAATATTCTCTTTCATTAATGTTAGAAAGTTTCGATTTTTACTGATATTTTTCAAATTTTTGTCCATTTTTCACTCATCGTGAAGTAATAATTAATACAATTTAGTAAGAGTAATGTTTGTTAACAAATTATTATTGTTAATAACTATCTTCTATATTAATGATAGAAATTTTCGGGTTTCTCTGCATTTTTCAGTTTTCTTGGACTTTTTAGTTAGGAATAAATAATTAATATGAATTTTTAAAAAAAGTGGCTCATCCATGTAGAAAATTTAAAGCATTTTTGGATTATTTCTTTTATAATTCAGAGATATATATTGACAAAAAAGAAGTTAAAACTTTCAGAAAAAACCGCAACTTTCTAGTATTATTTTACGACAATTTTACTAGAAATAAAATAAATAGTTTTAAGTTCTTTAATTAAATTGAATGTCAAGGAATTTCAAGATTTGATAGAATTTGAAATATCTTAAGGAATTTTCAATAGATTTCAATAGTTTGAAGTGATTTAAACGAATTTGAAAGATTTTTGGGTATTAAAAAAAATCGCAAGTAATTTGCAAAAGCTTAAAAAAATTTGAAGGGAGTAAAAAAGATTTTTGCAGAATTCGAAATATTTTAGATTGTTTTTAAAGATTGAAAGGAATTTTCAAATTATTGCAATAATTTGAAGGGATTTCAAAGAATTTTAAAGACTTCAAATCTCATTTTAAAAATTCCATGGAACGGAAATTTTTTTCCAGAATTATAATTTCAATATGTTTTAGAGTTTTTTCTGAATTATAATAAAAAATGTTGTTAGATTGTTCGTTGCGAATTTATCTTCTTTTTAAGTTAAAAATTCATCTACTTGCGGTTAAAAAGTTAACTCTTTTTGTTAAAAATAATTTTTTGTTTGAAGATTCATCAGTTTAATTGAAAATTATTCTTTTTTGAAAATGTAACGTCTTTGTTGATAATATTTTTATAACTAAAAATTTAACTATTCCAGTAAAAAAATTAAACTTCTTTCCTGAAAATGCGTTTTTTTTTAATATTAAGAATTAGATTTTCAACAGAAAATTCTCTGGTTGAAAATGTTACTACTGTAATTTTTTGTAAATATTTTTAATTATCAATTCAAATGATATTTTTTAGTTGAAAACTTAACAAATAGGCTGAAAAATTGTCTTTTTTAATTGAAAAATTCAACTATTTTGCTGAAAATTTACGTATTTTGTTTAAAAAATCAATATTTTTGTAGAAAAATTTTTTCAGTTAAAAGTTCATGTATTCCAGTTAAACATTTACCATTGTAGTTGAAAATAATCTTTTGTAATAAAAAAAAATTATTTTGTTGAACTTTAAACTCTTTTGTTAAAAAATAATGTTTTGTTTAATTCAAGATTCATCATTTTAATTAAAAATTTATTTCTTTCGTTTAAAAATAAACTATTTGATTGAACACTTGCTTTAATTAATTAATTAATTAATTTTTTGACCGGGAATTTGGTAAACTTTTAAAAAAAGCTGTCCAAGTTTGATATTTACAGATTTTTAAATAATCAGTTAAATTTTTATATTTTTCAATTATCATTTAGTTCAAAATTGATAATTTTGGATTTAAAAAAATATATTTTTAATTGATTAAATATAAGTTATAATGATTTTTTAAATTGGATTATACATTAACGATTAACAAGTGAATAATAGTTTATTTTGTAGGACGATTTGGGACCAGTTCAAAATTTAAGAATTTCCAGATTTTAATGTTAAAAATAAAACTATTTTCAATTTTAAAATAACCTCAAAATAATATATTCAAATGGAAAATGTCTTTTTATTTTGAAAAATAAGGGAAAATTAATCGTAAGAGAACATTTAAAAAGATTTCCAAAATTGTCAAAAATGAATCTGTACGAATTCAAGGAAATATTTTTAATTTTAGAAGATTTAAAAAAAATCTTAGCAACAATTCAAATAATTTTGAAAGTTGTTTGGAAGTTAGGAAAAAATTTCAAAAATAATTAAAAATTTGACTGTATTTAAAATCTGTAGATGTTCCAAGATCTTGAAATAAATTTTTGAAACTTTTTAAGGATTTTTCAAATATTTAAAATTAAAATAATTTAATTTTTTAATTTAAGAAGTGTTTCAGGTTATAGCAGAAATGTAATCGTCCAGTTTTAATTATTTTTACCATGAGATTAATTAATTAATTAATTTCAGGAAATATCAAATTTCATAGAATTTCGCGGTGTTTTATTATTTTTAAATGAATTTTAAAGCTTTCAAACGATTCAAAATATTTTTTGAAATTAACTGGAATTCTTTTTAGATTGACTGAATTCTTTGGAATTCTCTTGAATTATTTATTTTCCCTGAATTTTTCTAATTTCATTCATTTCCACTTAATTCAATGCATTTTTTTAATTTTAATTTTTTTTTTAATTCATTATGAAGTATTTAGAAACTCGCCTGGAATTTTCAAAAAATCAATAAATTAAGAATGTACGAATTTAAATAAAAATTTTTTTATTTCATTAACAAAAGATTCTAATATTAAAAATTTTACAAGATTAGAATTTTGTTCTTTCAATAATAATAGTAAGGATTGATTAAATATTATGAATTGAATTAGAATTTTTCCACTGGATTAACGAATTCTTATAAGTTTAAACTGAATCTGAACTAAATATTTTATTTGAAGAGTTATAATTTTTTTAAATATTAAATTCTAATGTAGTTTTTGTTTCCTTTTTTTTGTCTCAACAGGGAGAAGTCTCAGGAAGTGTTGCGTATTTTTTGAAAGTTATATATCTTCAATAATAATTTATTATTGACAAGTAAATTCGATTTATGCTTGAATTTATTAAACTATGAATTGAATATCAGTCATCACCGTTTCTCGCCTATTTTTATATTTGTTATTTTTGTCACCTTTTTTCCCCGAGTTTACAAAGTAAAATTTTATTTGCAATTTTAATTTACATAACTATGTGAGTGTTACGCCAATTTAATATTTTCTTTTTAAACGTAAACAGACGAAGCGAATTGAATCATTTCGATGAAAAAAATATATATTTGAAAAAGTTATGAATATTTCAAGTTTTATCAAAATAGTTATGATTTTTAAAGTGTAGTATTTAATTTTTTCGACTTTAAGCTGATAGATGTTTTAGTTTTCTTTCAAAATTTATCGGAATATTCGAAAAGAAAAAAAGAAACTTCAAAATTAAGAAAATTGTTGTAAATTTTCTGCAAATTTTGATCGATAATTTACTTAAAAAGATGACTAGGTTTATATTTGAAATTGTTAATTTTAATATTTTATTTTATACTTAATTTGATTAAAACCCGGTCAGAAAATTCAATTATATTATTGGGTAAAAGTGAATTTTTTAAATTGAAAATGTTACTATTATATTTTTAGATCGGAATTTATATCGTTTAATTAAAAATTCTATTATTTGGATGTCAATTTAATAACTTTGGTTGAAAATGCAACTACATTGTTAAAAAGTCATCTTTCTTATGAAAAATTCAAGTACTTACTTTAATAAAAAATGATTTTTTTAGTCAAAAGTTCCACTTTTTGATTAAGAAATCATGTATTTAGTTGAAAATTTGTCTTTATTTGTAAAAATTTATTCTATTTGAGTTAAAATGTATCTTCCTTGGCTAAAAATACAAATGTTTGGTTGAAAAAGCAACTGTTACATGCTTAGTTGAGAATTCATTTTTTTTTGTTTAAAAATTGATTGTTTGAGTTAAAGTTGAACTGCTTTTCAAAAAAAAATTGTGATTAATGATACATAATTTGAGTTAAAAATTCAATTTTTTAAAATTAAAAAATCAATAATTTGGTGGAAAATTGAACTCTTTTATTTAAAAATCATATTTTTTGGTTGAAAATTAATTTTTTTGCAGTTAAAAATGAAACTACTTTGAAGTAAATTAATTTTTTTATTGAATATTAATTCTTCTCAATAAAAATTTAGCTATACAATTTTTGGTTAAAAATTGATCTTTTTCAGTTTAAGAACTAAACTATTTATTCGAAAAAATTTAGAGACGAACAAAATATAAACTAAAAATTAGTAAAATAAAATTTGGACTAACATCACAATCATTCCTTCAAAATATTTTGTCAACGATTTATGTAATTTGTTGAAAATTTGTATTCTTTTTGTAGAAAATTAAACTATGTATTTAAAAGTTTATGTAATTTGTTAAAAACTCGTCTTTCTGGTAGAAAATTCAACTATTTGAGTAAAAATATATGTATTTTATTGAAAATTTATATTTCTTAGTAGAAAATGCAACTGTTTGATAGAGAATTAGTCTCTTTGGCTTGAAACTTTAACAGTTTTGTAAAAAATTAAACTGTTTGGTTGAAAAATCATATTTTTTGGTTAAAATATCGTATTGTTCGGTTGAAAATTAAACTTTTTTTAGAGAATTCATCTTTTTGGCTTTAAAGTTAATTCATTTTATTGAAAATTAATGTATTTTGTTCAAAACTCGTATTTTTCTGTAGAACATTATCCTTCTTGCTCAAAAATTAATATTTTTTGTTGAAAATTCAACAATTTTGGTTGAAACTTTATCCTGTATATTATACAAGTTAAAAATTCGAATATTTAGAAGAAAATTAATGTATTTTGTTGAAAACTATTTTTTATGGATAGAAAATTAATCTTTTTTTTTGAACATTCAACTGTTTAGTAAAAAATTCATATATATTTTTTAAAAGTCGAATTTTTTAGGTAGAAAATTATATTTATCGTTCAAAAATCAACCTATCTGATTTAAAAAAAAATCACTTTTTTCTAGAAAATTAATTTTTTTACCTTAAAAAATGTACTTTTTGTTGAAAATTCCCCTTTTATAGTAGAAAAATCATCTTTCTCAGTTGAGAATTAACTTTTTTGGTGAAAATTCAAGTGTCTTCTAAAAATTGTGTCTTTTTGTCTTTGTTTGCTGAAGATTCAACTATTTGGTTGGAAATTCAAATATTTTATTAAAAATCTCGTTAATTGCAAAACTCGTGGAATATAAACTAAGAAAGTCATAAATTTGTCAACTTGTTAAAGCATGGAAATACGCATCGTTTCTTCATTTCCTCGAAAAAATAACATATTTCCTTGGCTACCGATTGTCTGATTATAAAATGATTCATTGAGACTATTTCTGATTTGATGACTGTATTCTGACTTACGCGAATATAGCGCATATAGAAAGAAATTTAAAAGCAAAGTTATATTATTACTTTTTTTTCTCACTTTTAGAAAAACAGTGTTTAACAATTTATTCTTAGATTTATTAAATTATGAATTAAAAAGTAATTTTCTCCATTGGATTTACTGAAAAATCTCTTGAAAGCTGTGAAAAATTTTAAATATGAATGAATTTTGTAGCGCGGGAATATATTTGTTTTAAAAGTTAAGACATTTTTTTGAGTGAGTGGTTAATTTTTTTTATTGAAATATACAATTGAATAGCAATCATTCTTTATTTTTTAAATAAGCTTTATATTACTTTATATGACTATTTTGTTGGAAAATTCGTTTTTATTTTGTTTTGAAATTAATTTAAGTCAAGATTTAACTATCTAATTTTTATTTAAAAAATGACCGTATTAGTTGAACATTCGCTTTATTTTGTGTGTGTAAAAAATCACTTTCTTGAAGTTAAAAAATTATCTTTTGTGTTTAAAATTCAAGTTTTTTGGTTGAGATTCATGATGGTTTGTTTGAAATCGTAACTATATTTTTAACTGAAAATATTACCATTGGATTTTTGTTTTGCAAATCACATTTTTTTTTGTTTAAAAATTGTAATATTCGGCTGAAAATTTGTTTTTTTTTTGTAGAAATTAATCTTCTTGTTTAAAAATGCAACTTGTTGGTTGAAAATTCAATTATTTTAGTTAAAAGTTCATTCTTTTCCTTTAAAATGAAACTATTCTTTTTAAATTGTTTTTTTTTTTTGAATGAAAATTATTTTAGTTCAAAATTCATCTCATTGGTTTAAAATTTAACTATTTGTTCGAAAATTCATCAATTTATTCCTCTTTTAGGGCACAAAACTAATATTCTTTGTAGAAAATTCAACAATTTGGTAGAAAATTTAACTGTTTTGTAGGAAATTCGTTTATTATTGTTATGTAAAAATTCGTATTTTTTAGTTTAAAAATTCAACTACATATTTATTTGAAAAAGTAGGTAATTTGTTGAAAATTTGTATTTTTGTTAGAACATTAATCTTCTTGGTTACAAATTTAACTATTTTAAAATTCTTGTTCTTTGTTGAACATTTAATTATTTGTTTAAAAATTTATGTAATTTGTTGATAATTTGTATTTTTTGTAGAAAATTTGTCTTCTGGGTGAAAGATTGAACTATTTGATTTAAATTTTATTTATCTTGTTGAAAACTTTTTCCTTTTGGTATAAAATAAATCTTCTTGTTAAAAATTTATACATTTGCTAGAAAATTTAACGCTTTGCTTGCAATTTCTTTTTTCTCTCGACTTTTTTTCGTGTAAAATTCATGTATTTTTATGAAAATTCGTCTTTTCAACAGTTAATTACATTTATTTTTGGAAACATCTTTATTTTTCTCGATGATTAAACTATTTTGTTAAAAATTCGTGTTTTTAGTTGAATGCATTCAATTGAAAATTAGTTTTTATGTTCTTAATAATAATTTTTTAAACAGAAAATGCATTTATTTCATTTTTCATTAAAACTTTATCTTTTTTAGTTCAAAATTCCACTATTTTGGTAGAAAAGTCAACTGATTTGTCAAAAATAACTAGTTTGTGAATAATTTAACTTTTTTGTTAAAAGTCCATAGTGTCGGGTGGCAAATTCACGTATTTTGTTGAAAAGTCGTTTTTTTTTAAAGAGAAAATTAATTTTATTTTTCGAAAAATCTTCATTTGGATCAAAAACAAAGCTATTCAAGTTGAAGATTCGTTATTTTTGTTAAAAATTCATCTTTTTAGTTGAACATTTAATTACTTTGTTAACAAATCTTTTTTCTAGGTTAAAAAACGAAGATTTTTAACTAAAAATGTAACTTCCAATGTTGGTTGAAAAATTAAGTTTTTTAATTGAATTTTTAAATTATATTCCATCTTCAATAATTGAAAATTCAATTATTTTAAATTGACGAAAAGTGAAAATTGAAGAAAATTAATAATTGTATTTTTAAGCTTTAATTTTATTTTATTTTTAACAGTTTTTGAAAATTTAATTGTTGTTAATCAAATTAAACTGAAAATTGAATTATTCAAAATTGAAGAAAATTGAACTATTAGCTGATCAAAATTCAAATGCTAAAATTTGAATAAAATTGAATATTCAACTTTAAAAATTGAATTCTCAACTGTTCAAAAATTGAAGAAAATTGATAACTGAATTGTTGAAAGTTAAATTGTCTGCTATTACATTATTCCTTAAGAATTCTTTTTTTTGTGTGTAAAATTCAATTACTTATTTGAAGTTTTACCTCTTTGTTAAAAATTCATCCCTTAAGTTAAAATTCGTTTTGCTGTTGTTGAAAATTAATTTTTTTATTGAAAATTTAACTATTCAAGTTAAAGATTCGTTATTTTTGTTGAAAATTCATCTTTTTGGTTGAGAGTTTAATTAGTTTGTTAAAAAATAGTTTTTCTTGGTTAAAAAATATAAAAAATTATAACTGAAAATGTAACTATTCCATTTTCGTTTTAAAAATGTATTTTTTTAATTGAAAATTTTTAATTTTATTATTGCATCTTCAATAGTTTAAAATTCAATTATTTTTAATTGAAGAAAACTGAAAATTGAAGAAAATTAATTATTGAATTTTTATCTTTTAATTTTATTCAATTTTCTACAACTGTTGAAAATTCATATGTTAAAACTTGAATAGAATTGAATACTCAACTGTCGAAAATTTAATTTTGAACTGTGAAAAAATGAAATAAAATTGATAATTGAATTATCAACAGTTGAATTTTCTGTTATTACACTTTAGAGACAAATTCGAGAAATGATTAATTATGTTTTTAAAATTATTTAATTAGTTATTTAATATATTGTGCTAAAATATTTAAGAATATCATGTAATATTAATGAAATTCCTATAAAATAAAAAGGGATCATACCTGGAACTTTTGTTTTGTTGTTTAAAAATTCAATTATTTTTTTAAAATTATTCATTGTCCTAATAGTCCAGAAGAAAGCCCTTTTTTGAAGGCTAATTTTACCAATTATTAATATAAAAAAATGTTGTTTAGCCTTTGCGATGGAGCAAGACATCCCTGACTATGATATGGATTCTGAAGACGAGAGATGGGTTGGAGCTCAAAGTCGAAAAATGGATTTGACCCCCTTCCAATTCGAGGAGATGATGGATCGACTTGAAAAAAGTTCGGGGCAGACTGTTGTCACTCTTAATGAAGCAAAGGCACTTTTGAAAGAGGATGATGATCTTATCATTGCCGTTTTTGACTATTGGCTCAATAAGCGTCTCAAAACTGTGAGTCCCACCATTTTATATATATTCTAAACTTAATTAAAACTACTTTACATTTATTCTTCTTTTCCCCCTCATTTCCTCTGGTTTGTATCAAATTTTCGAATTTTTGAAGAAGCTAGCATTAAAAAAACCGGGAAGTATTTTTGAATTATATTAAATTTTTTCTTTTATACCGTTCGTTGTGAATTATTATTTTTTTAGTTAAAAATTCAACTACTTGGTTAAAATTTGAAATCTTTTATTGGAAATTAGGTTTTTGGTTGAAAGTTTATTTATCTCTTTTTTTTAATTAAAAATTTATCTCTGGTTAAAAATGTAACTATTTTATTTAAAAGCAATTTTTTAAACTAAAAATTTAGCTATTCCCGGTTTCTTTTAAGAATTAGATTTTTAACAGAAAAGTTAACCATTCTATTTCTGGTTGAAAATTTATCTATTTTTGGATGACAATTCAACTACTTGGTTGAAAATTGATTTTTTTTTTTAGAAATTAAACGATTTGTTTAAAAATGTACAGACATTGTGAAAAATTCTCATTTTTTGTAGTAAATTAATCTTAATGGTTAAATTTTTAAAATAAAATTCAACGACTCCTTTTCAAGATTTATTATTTATTAAAAATCCATCAGTTTGGTTTATAATTAATCCATTTAACTGAAAATTTGGTTGAAAAGTTGTCTTTTTTAATTAGAAATTCAACTATTTAGTTGAAAATCCACATGTTTTTATTAAAAATCGATTTTTTTGTAGAAAATTATCTTTTTTTTGCAAATTAATCTTTTTTTTTTAAATTTTTCATTTATATTGAAATTTCATCTTTTAGTTTGTCAATAAAATTCTCTCGTTTTAATTCTAGACAATCATTTCTTTAGTTGAAAAATGAGCATTTTGATTAAAAAATTGTTTTCATTATTTTCATGTTTTTTCGTCGAAAAGTATTTTTTTTACTAAAAATGTAACAACTATTTCAGTTGAATGTTCCATAATTGTAGTTAAGAAATTATCTCTTTATTGCAACATTAATTTTTGGACTAAAAATTTAATTACTCTTTCTGGTTTAAAATTCAAATATTCCAAGTAAATATTTACAATTTTATTTGAAAATTCGTCACTTTCTTTGAAAATGTAACTTTATTATTTTTTTTAAAGAAAGTTTTTTATTTGAAAGTAATTTTTTTAATCCATTTCTTGTTTAAAAAATCAACTATTTTAGTTTTTGAAAATCTATGATTTGTTAAAAAAATATAGTAAATTCTACAAACATTTTTTTTTTCTTCAAATTTAGTGTAAAAATAAAAAAAAAATTGCATTAAAATCTTTTAAAAAGTTTTCAAATTGTCCTCAATACTTAATTGTTCAAAACTAAAAAAGATGTCAAATTTGCACAGAAATTTTAGAAATAAAATCTTTTCAAGATTATCGTTAATAAAAAAAATTCTAAAAACTTTTTTTATATTATCTCAAACTTACTGGAATTATTTCTAAAAATGTTTAATCTTTGAAAATTGAAAAATTATGAACAATTATGAAAAATTATGGAAAATTATGCTTGAAAATCTTCTAAATTCTGTATCGAAATTTTAGGAAATTATTTCAAATGTTTTAAAAACCTTTCTAAGATTTAAAATATATTTATTCTCTTCAAATCCTCTTAAATCCCTAAATATATTTTAAATAACCTAGAATTTTGAAAAATTGTTCAATATTTTCAAGTATTGCTTTAAATTATTTCACACTTTAAGAAATCTTTCGAAATATTTTGAAATTATCCTCAAAACTTCATATTTCAAAACAAAAAATGATTTGAACTTTTCCTAGGAATCTAAGGGCATTTTTGCATTTCCTTAAAGCCTTTCAATTGCTTTTTAAAGTTTCTAAAGTGTTTTTTTAAGTCTTTAAAAATCAAGATTTAAAACCAATTGTTTTAAATCTTTTCAATCTAAAAGTTATATTTGAATCTTTTTAAAACTTCTAAATATATCTTGAAATAAGTCAAATTAAAAAAATGCAATCTTGTCTAATTGAAACATTTTGCTTTAAAATCTTATAAACATTTATTTGAAATTTTAGAAAATCATTTGAAATTTTTTGAAATCGTTTTCAATTTCGTCTAAATTTCATTTTTCAAAATAAAAAAATGTTAAAGATTTACCCATAAATCTTAGAAATAATTTTCAATAATCTTTTTAGAGCAAAATTTTGAAAAATAATTTTTAATTTTTTGAAACAGAGTTATTGAAACAGTTTCGGTTCTAATAATTTGTAATCTCTGGAAATATTTTTTAATTTTCTCTTCGAATTAATGTAAATAAGTAAAAAAAATTTCGTCAATCTTAAGAAAATCTTTTTCTTCTCTTGATTCTAAATTTTTACAAAAAATTTTCTAGAATCGACATTTTGTTTAAAATTGGTTTTAATCTTTCAAAATTGAAAAATTATGAAAAAAAAAATTCTTTAAATTTCTCTTCAAATATTTTACAATTGAATTAGTTGGTTAATAATTCTTTTTTTTTAAATTTATTGTATTAACTGAAAAACTAATTCTTCTATTTCTGGGTCAAAAATAATTTTTTGGATGGAAAAAAAACTTTTGTTGAGAATACGTGTTGTTTTTTTTTAATATTTGTTTTTCGAACATTTTAGCTATTATAATTTTCGTTTAAAATTTATTATTTTTAAATGAAAACTTAATCTTTAAGGTTGAAAATTCAACGAACTATTTGGTTAAAAATTCATAATTTTGGTTGAAGATCTAAATGTAATCTTTTTCATAAAAAAATATTCTTTGTAGAAAATTTAACTATTCTGTTTTTTGTCAAGAATTCATTTCTTTGGTTAAAAAAATATTAAGTTAAAAATTCGGTTATTTTTTAAATTAATCTTTTCAGTTAAAAATTCCACTGTTTAGTCAAAAATTCATATTTTTGGTTAAAAATTCATCACTATGATTAAAAATGAATTTTTTTGACTAAAAAATCGTTTCTTTTTGGATGAATTGTTTTTATCTGAAGCTTTAACTGTCCTTTGGATTTAAAATTGAATTAGTTTGTTAATAAGTCATTTTTCAAATTGATTGTATTAACTGAAATCAATTTTTTGTTGAATATTTGTTTTTCTAACATTTTAACTATTCTAATTTTCGTTGAAAATTTATTGCTTTAAATGAAAACTTAATCTTTTCGGTTAAAAATTAAACGAACTATTTGGCTCAAAATTCATATTTTTGGTTAAAGATTCATGATTTTATTTAAAAATTCATTTCTTATGTAAAAAATTTATCTTTATGATTTGAGAATTCAACTAAAATGTGTTTGAAATGTATTTACAAACCATTTTTTGCCAATAATATTATTAATTTTGTAGGTTTATGGTTAGCTTTGTACCTAGGAGAACTTAGAAATTCTGTTTGAATTCTTTTATAATTTAAAAATTGCGCGCCCTTTCCAATTTGAAGCGATAAATTTTTTGTTGCGAAATTTAAATAATATAATTATTAATTATTATTAAGATAGAGAATACCATTTTTTAAATCCTAATTCAAATTGATCATAAATGCTGAATAATTTCTCCAAGGATAAAAAGTTCGAGCATATTCTCGAGGGTGTGCTATAATTTAATTCAATTTCTATTTCTATTTCTATTGAATTAATATAAACGTTTGAATTTCAGCAACATCCGCTGTTACTGACGGTAAAAACCGAGCATCGGCTCGGTTCTGCGGTGAACAATCCATACCTGGCGTTCAGACGAAGGACAGAGAAGATGCAAACTCGGAAAAATCGGAAAAACGACGAGACGAGTTACGAGAAAATGCTCAAGCTCCGCCGAGATCTCAGCAGAGCGGTCACTCTTCTTGAATTGGTCAAAAGACGCGAGAAAACGAAACGGGAACATCTTCATCTAACCATTGAAGTCTACGAAAAGAGGTGCGTACTCTATTTTTATTTTCTCCTTTCCAATTTAAAAAAGAAAGAGCAGATTTTGTTGAAAAAATCGAAGTGAACTAGAATTTCTAGATTTTTCATTGAAATTTGAACAAATTATTCCAATATTTTACACTTTTTTTTACCATTTCGAAAAAATTAGAGACTAAAGACAGTATTTCTATAAATATGTTCGCTAATTTGCTAAAAATGGTCCTAATAACTAATTAGGGAATGTAATAAATTTGTATTTTCAATATTCCATAAAACATATACATTTTTTGTTGTAATTCATGTCTGAAGATAATATTTTTTTACGAAAAAATGTTGTAATATTTGATGTTTAAAGCGAAGAAGATTATTATTTTAAATAAACAAAAGTTGTAATATAACCATAGTTGCTTTTTTAACAACAAAAACATGATATTTTTTAACGAAAAAGAAGAATGAACAAAACACGTTTTGAGTTGAAATTTTAACTACAAGAGAAAAAAATTTTCAATAAAAAGAAAACGAATTTTCTATAAGATTGTTTTGTATTATTAACACGGAAATACAAATTTTCAACAAATAATTGAATCCTCAACTACAAAAAAATTAATTTTTAACAAAACACTTGAATTTTTAAAGGAAAATTTGAATTTTCTTCCAAAAAGACAACATTTTAACAAAATACATAAGTTTTAAACAACATTTTTGAAATTTTTAGCTAATAAAGATGAATTTTCAACAAAAAATGTAATATTCGATATTTCAACCGAAAAGAATTTTAATCTATGATAAAAAAAGTTGATATGAACGATAAAGACAAATTTTTAACAAAATACATGCATTTTTCATCAGATGGTTATATTTTCTAATCGGAAAAATAATTTTCTACGAAAGAGGATATTTTTTTACAAAATACATAAATTTTGAATGAAATTTTTTGAAATTTTCAACTAAAAAAGATGAAGTCTAAACAAAAATATTAATAGTCGATATTTCATCAGAAAAGTAATTAAATTTAAAATAAAAAAATAAAAAACATTCAATTCAACGGAAAAATATGAATTTTCAACAAAAATATTAATTTGCAACGAGTCAGTTGAATTTTAAACAAAATATTTTTATTTTTTAGTTAAAAAAAAAGAATTTTTGAACAAAAATAAAAAAGGGTTTTTATTTCAATTTTAAAAAATTTAACCAAAAAAATTGATTTTCTACCAGAAAAGATGAAATTTCAGCAAAATACATCAACTTTCAACCGTGGAGTTGATTTTTTTATAAAAAATAAAATTATGTAAAATTAAAAACAATTGGTTTTAACCAGCAAATAGGAATTTTCAGTAAAATAGTAATTTCAGTAAAAGAAGTATTAAAAATTAAAAACTGTTGGTTTCAACTAGCAAATACGAATTTTCAACAAAAAACTTGAATCCTCAACGAAAATAGATTAATTTTTTAACAAGTAGTTGCATTTTTAACCAGAAAATTGATTTTTAACAAAATACACCATTTTTTGAACAAATAGTGTAATTTTTGTGCCAAATTGTTTAATTTTCAACAAAAATATTAATTTACAACGAGTCAGTTGAGTTGTCAAAAAAATATTTAAATTTTTTAGTTTAAAAAAACAATTTTTGAACTAAAAAAGAAAAGGTTTTTTGTTTCAATTTAAAAACATTTAATCAATTTAACATTTAATTTTCTAAAAAAAATAGAAAGTAGTTCAATTTTCCACCGTGGAGTTAATTCTTTTATCAAAAATAAAATTATTTAAAATTAAAAACAATTCGTTTTAACCAGCAACTACAAATTTTTAATAAAATACTTGAATCCTCATCGCAAATAGATTAATTTTTAAACAAGTAGTTGCAATTTTAACCAGAAAATTGATTTTTAACAAAATACATCATTTTTTAAACAAATAGTGTAATTTTTCTGTCAAATTAGTTAAAATTATCGAGTCTTTTCCTACTCAAGAGAGACTAGAAAACAAACCAAAAACACGTCAATATGCCAAGTAATTGTTATAAATTTCAATAAGGTTAGTAATAACATTATTACAC
>JAAAKG020086483.1:0-16547 GCA_010014905.2 Druon quercuslanigerum | reverse complement strand
ACTGGGAAGATAAGGGAGTCTTATCGGCTGCGCAGCGGCCCTTATCAGCGATCGCTCTCCGTTCGCCTCTTCTCTCTCTCTTTCTTTCTCGCTTTCTCCCTGTCTCTGTCTCTTTCTCTCCCCTTCTATACTTTTACCCACCCCTTGTCCCGCCACCCTGTGCCACCCAACTGTACCCTCGCTTCGCGGCTCTGCGATTTTATCGTTTAACTAGCTCCAGCTACTGATTCTATCTCATGTACCCACCCAACAGGGCCGCCAACCGCGCCCAGGGCCGCTGCACGAAAATCCAACGCGACAACTTCATCTTTGTTTTGCTGTGCTTTCATATTCGTGAACGTGTTCGACAACATACATACATGAGCTCTCCCGCTAGGCGGTGCATAGGATTCTCCTTTTTTGCGACGCCGGTCCAAAACCGGCTTCTTCCTGGTCGAGTGTGCAGTAGTACTTCGGGAACGATAATGTGCATGTAAATCGAATTTATGTGAAACTAATCGAGAGAAAATATAATCAGTTATTGAAACCCGTTCCGCAGTATGTAAACTGCCAATGATTATGTGCTGTACTGCAATTGCGTTTAGAATGTGTCTTTATCAATTTCGCGAACTTGCACAAATATCCTTAGAAATAGGGAAGTTTTTTTCTGGTACCAAATATTTGATTTAAAATATTGATCTTGTGCGATGCAATCTTGATCAGTCCAATGACCCCACAAAGTCGCACTATCTGATCAATAGCACAGGGTTGAGGAATATAAATGGATGGTTTCAAAAAAAATATCAAACAACCCCATTTCATAAATAAAATGATGTATAGCCGTATGTGCTACATTGGTGATATATCATATCCTTTCTGAAACCACCTTGTGTGTTAATTTATGCTGATATTTAAAACCTTGTATAATAAGTCTTAACCCGTTTTTATTTTTGAATTAACATTTGAAATTGTAAATCCAATGAAAGCTCTTGATACTTGATTGTTATTTTCTGATGACATGTGTGACCTTCTTATAAAAGTAGTGTTCATTTTAATTGCTCTTTCAAAGATATACTTTAATCAAATAAGAACAAGAAACGTATATTTAAATAAATGATTAATGTTGTTGGAACGGAAGAGATTTCTCTTAGAAGACATCCTGGATATTTTCTGTAAAAAAGAGACCTGGGTAACGCCAGTTACTCTTACTAGGTCGTAATTTACGGATGGAGCTATTAAAAGGAAAGAGTGACTTTCAATGTGAATCGTAGAGCAATGTTAGCGCGATCTAATTTAAATGGTCTACTGTCAAGATGCAACGATCAGAACAGGCGCCGTGGAAATTAACATATCTAGCCGATAGTCGTACGGTCCGATGCCTACACGTAGAGAATTGAATGAACAAGCTCCCACTCAATTTCGGAAGCTTCTACTTTAAAATTATGGAATTAAAGTTTCAAAATTCATAATTGCTCATTAACTAATTATAATATATGCAAACTGTACTCAACTGTAGGAATTAGGATTATATATTGATGAGGGGACTAGGTTAAAGTATAACAATGAATTAATTAAGTCAGGAGAATGTTTCTTTAACCTTAAACCAAAGAAATCTTTTCCTCAGGATAAATGCTGGAAAAGAACAAAACAAATATATGAACCGACAGATCGACTATCTTTTTACAGCAAACAAACGAAACTTTGGACTACAATGTAGGTCAACCAATTTAGTTTTCGACCTTCTTTCCGAACAGTCCCTGGAGCTCTAACAAAAAATCATTTCTACACTCGAATCGTACCAGTAAGCCAAAATGGAACTTCTGTACAGCGAGCGGACGCACAACGCGGGACGAGCTCTCGAGGTGTGCTATCTTCTCAGATAGGGGAGGGAAAAACACTCATTTTTATACCGTCAAAATGTGTTATCTCGGCTGCGCGGCACGGCGCACTTTTTCCCCTCTTCCTCTTTTTCTCTTTCTCGCGCGAACTACCCTTCCAACACCCTCTGGGGGCGGAATTAACTCGCTAGCAGATATCCACCGGTGGCTGCTACCTCTATCCAACCACATCACCCCCACCCCCTCTGAATCCAGACAGTCATCCCCTACCATTCAACATTTTTCCCTCTGGTAGCACCCTCGACATTTATATTGTCTACTGCTCGTCTGCGGGAAAAAGATCTTGTCGAGCTATACCTCGACATTTTTCACTTTGTCATTTCATTTGAACAAATTTGCGAAAAAGTCGAAAAAACTATTTTCCGAATAAAAAAAGGTGCTAACTGAATCCCTGAATCAGATACCAAAGAAGGTCTCACTAAAGTGCCGGATTTGCGATAAATCAGTACGAAAGTACCAACTGAAGTATCACAAAATGTAAAATTCGCCCTGCATTGTTTAAAGTGATAATTAATTTAATATATCAATTTGTATTAAATTTAGTATCTCAGATATTCTCAAGTGAACCACTCAAATAGTAAAAGTTTTCCGATCTAAGTTAAACTTAGGCAAAGTGTTATGATATTGGATAGTAATTTATGGGGAAAATTTTTGTCATGCGGATGATTATTGACCGAGGGGGAGGGGTAACATTTTTGGGATTTTCGTGGATATCGTCAATTTCGGCGATCTTCAACTCTTCTAATAACGATGAAAAAATGTTTTCTGGTAGATTTTCGATATGGGGTTTCACGCCCTTTTGATTGGTCCTACGGATTAAAAAAAAAGAGTAAATATTTGACCTTCAAAAATGAAGTTCAAAAATAAATTTGAGTTTTTTTTGCTCTTTTTGTCTTAAAAGAAAGCTTAGGTTTTTTCCTATGAGACCGTAGATTAGAAAGTGGGATTAAATCTTTTCATTTATGAAAATAAGCGTTGAGTACTCATGTACGCTCATGACGCTGGCTCCCAAGTCCGCCCGTAGCACAACATGGTACACCTTCATTGTATTGCTTTTACGAAACATAATACACTCAACTTCCAGTTAAGTCAAAGCCTTTGAAATAAAAACAGTTCGGTTACGTCAAATTCCCCTTATCCCTACCAACGTCTATTGGGGCGGAGAAGATGAATGAGTGCGCTTTATACGTGTGCCGTGTGTATCTAGTCTGTACTGCTAAGTGTCACGTGTTGCTAAATGGAGGGGATGTGAAATGTGAAATAACTGGGGGGGTGTGTTTTGATATATCTGATCGTTGACATAACTGAGATTTGACTTAACTGGAAGTTGAGTGTAATACTATATGCTCGTGTAAATGAGCTTTCGTCACATGAAATTTGTTGATAAATCACAAATATTTCAATCAGACGCCTGCTTCAAAAAGCATTATATATGTATTTTCGGAAGTCACTTATTCTACATTTGTTTCTCGACAGATTATTATAGGAAACAAAATAAGACCGCGTTCATCAGAGAGATGAGTTTCAAATTTTATCTGCTAGATGGAAAAGCTCTAAAAATTCTTAACAGTAGAAACAAAAATCTACCGGAGTACCGGGGTACTTAACGCTTATTTTCATAAATTAAACAATTTGAATTCTACTTTCTAATCTACATAGTCCTATAGGAAAAAACCTAAGCTTTGTTTTAGGACAAAAAAATATTTTAAAAAACTGTCTTACTTCCAAAAAAAGTCAACTTTATTTTTGACCTTCATTTTTGAAGGTCAAATATTTATTTTTTGAATACATGCGTAGGACCAATTGAAAGGGCGTGAAACCCCATGTCGAAACTATACTAGGCAAAATTGTTGACATCGCTATTAGAAGAATTAAAAATCGCCGAAATATACGACATCCACGAAAATACCAAACCTTTACCCCTCCCCCTCGGTCGATAATTATCCAAATGACAAAATTTTTTCAAAATAAACTACTATCCAATAGCACAACGCTTTGCATAAGGTTAACTTAGATCAGACAACTTTGACTTTTTGGGAATAAGGCCATGTGATGAGTGGGTCACGTGACCAGATTCCTACTTTACCGACACTTTTTTTTATTTTCTAACTTATTTTCACACGAAGCACCACATCGAGTGGAAAATTTGAGATAATAAATAAGAAGCACTAAGAAATGTGGCCCTGGTCCTAAATTTTTATAATGATGAAAGCAGTTTTTTTGTAAACAATATTTTTATTTCTTTTTTCGTAATTATTAAAATTTAGGACCAGTCTCATCTTTCTTAGTGCTTCTTACTTATTATCCCAAATTTTCAACTCAATATGGTGCTTTGTGTGACAATAAGTTAGGAAATAATAAATGCGTCGGTATGTTAGGAATCTAGTCACGTGACCCACTCGTCACATAGCCTTAAGAGCGTATACATTATTCTCCGGTACTTTTGTCATAACCGTATTTTATTTCTATCAGCAAGACTGTTTTTTAAATTTTTTGGGATATTAATTGAGAATTGTACAAATTTCGCGAAAAATAAGATGGTCTTTTCTAGATCATTACAGGATTTAATCTTTTGTATTTTTTGTTTCAGGTAAGTCCTTAAGTCTTCAATGTCCTATATATCATAAATCTCAGAACGTAAGTACTTATTTTTCTCCG
Source organism: Druon quercuslanigerum (assembly GCA_010014905.2). NCBI lineage: Eukaryota > Metazoa > Arthropoda > Insecta > Hymenoptera > Cynipidae > Druon > Druon quercuslanigerum. The sequence continues at coordinate 12,012 of JAAAKG020086483.1, read as the reverse complement.
TGAGGCTTTGCTCCTCTTTTTATAGAAGATATACGACTTTTGTTTTTGAAATGAATTGATAATGGAATGATCCGTTAAACACAAAGTAAATAAAGTTCGAGAGAGAATAAAGTTCGAAAAAGTTCAATAAGTCATATTACTTCGTCGACGAGAACTTCATGGTCTCGCTTATACGAGCACTTCATTTAGATCGTATTAAGAGACAAAAACCTCGTCAACTGAAGAACGCCTTCCATTGAAGCAAAGTAATGTATCGTATGACTGAATTCGGTTAACGCAAATGACTTTTTCTTCATTTTCCTAAGCTTTATATATCCAAGAATAACACTTCTCATTGTTAAGCTCTCATTCTTTCTATAATTACAAAACTAAATATTAAATTTTTTTGATAGATTGAGTTTTAGAAATAATTATTTAATTATCGCCTCTGATGAATGTTGCTCTTACAGTCAGGAAATTTTTCTACGAAGAACTTTTAGGAACTGTCAAGAAAAATCAGAACTGCTACACAGTCATTTTTGGTCGCTTCTGTCTTAAATCATTTTTTAAATCAATTCAGGCCTACACAAATTCTTGATATATTTTGATAATTTGAAAGGATGTCTAGGAATTTAAAAAATTTAGTGTTTTTAAAAATTTCTAGGAATTTTCAAGAGATGCAAACAGTTTTTAAAGATTGAAAAATATTTCAAAGAATTTGATATTTGTTTATATATTTTTTAAAAACTCCATGAAATTTTAAATTTCAATGTCTTCAAGGGATTCCAAAGGATTATAAAGATTTTAAGATATTTAAAGAAATTGTCAAGAGACACAAAAAAGTTACAAAGGACTTCGAAGGATTTAAAAAAATGTGAAATATTTTAGAGTATTGCTAAAGATTACAAGGGGTTCTACTGAAATTTCGATACAAATAGCCATATTTTACAGTATGATTGCCACACTTGAAAGAAAAACAATTTTGACTGAAACTTCGGTACAAACAGCCTGATCTTTAGCTAATAAACATAAACATTGCCGTTCAAATAAGTTTTCCAGTATTTCAGGAAATAATATCAGATTTTTTATAATTTTACAGGATTTTATAATATTTCAATTGATTTCAAAGAATCCATTCCCAAGAATTGAGGGATTTCGTAGGACTTCAAAATTTGTTAAATATTTCGAATGTATTACCAAAAGTTTGTAAGCATGTCAAGACTTTAAGAAACTTCAAAAAGTTCGAAGAAAATTTTAAAAGCTAAACAATTTTAAAGGATTTTAACCAGTTTTAAAAGATTTAAAATATCTTAGGGTATTTTCAATAGATTTAAATAATTTGATGTAGCAAGAGCTTTAAAAGATTTTAAAGGATTTTGATTATTTTAGGGTATTTTAAAAGATTCAAAGGAATTTTGAATTTATTTCAGTAATTTAATGTGATTTCAAAGGATTTAAAATATTTGAGGGTATTTAAAACATTTAAATGCAATTTCAAGAGTTTTAAAAATTTACCAGGTGTTTTAAAAGATTTCAAATATTCTAGGAAGATGCCAAGGAATTTTTATCTTAGGGTATTTTTACAAATTTCTAGGATTGTTTAAGAAACTTAAAAAGTTTCAAGGGATTTAAAATGATTTCATAGGATTTGAAATATCTTAGTGTATTTTTAATAGATTTCAATCATTTTGAAGCTGTTTCAAAGAATTTGAAGGTTTTTAAGGTATCTTTAAGAATTTCAAGAAATGTTTTAAAGCTTTAAACCGTTTTTAAGGATTTCAGAAGATTAAAAACAATTTTAATATTTAAGGGTATTTAAAAATATTCCAAGACATTTTCAAAAACTTTAAAACGTATAAAGGGTTTTTTTAAAGATTTCAAAGGATTTTCAACATTTTAGGGGTTTTTAAAACATACCAACTTCGAATTCTGAGACATTTCATCCATTTCCTTTGAATCATCTTGAATTTTTCTAAAATCATTTAAAATTTACTGCAATATAATATAATTTTTCGATTCACTTATAAAATGTTCTATATTAAAAATATTAATTAAAATTTTTTTAAATGTTTTGATAAATTTTCCCACCAATTTTTACCTCTTTAAATTCTTAAACTGAAATCTGACCCACTTTAAGTTATTACATCAAACTTCGAGTATCAAAATAATGTACTTCTGGTATTTCAAACTGCGGAAATAATTCATCTTGAGTATCAAATGGCAATTTTTGGACTTAGCTCATTTTAGATAAACAGATAATGAATGCGTAGGAATGGTAAAGTTTGATCTCCCAATTTTTTACCCTCCTAAAAGACGGAGTATCAGAGACAAGTAGAGGCTACTACTGAATTAATCGTCTTTATGGAGAAGAGAAAAACGAGCGTGGTTCAATTTGTCATTCTAACGAGGGACTTCGAAAGTATTTAAAAAGTTCGGTCACCCTCCACCGCCGCCGACGCCTTCAGGCCATGCTACTTTATTCCTTCTTTCCTTCCCAAGGCAGGACTGATTGTCCCTTCGTTCGCGTATTTCTCATAAGCGGAAAGAAAAGCAGATATTATTTGTCATCCGACAAAGACCCTTCACTCCCAAATTCGAAATTAGATCTATCGAGTGCAGATACCAAACTCTTAATTTCTTTTTATAGAAGCCGGAAAACATTAGAGTAATAAATCTATTTCGTGTAATTATTCATTCTTAAAGCTGCGGTGACAAGGTGTCATCCCGGGGAGGGATGTTTAGTAGTGACATGCTCAAATGAAATTTTCAGCACAATTTCAATTTAAATGCCGTTTTAATCATATTTAAATTGAGAAATTTGAATTGGATTTTACACAGTTCTCAAGAATCCCCAAAAGCATCATCATTAATGTAGCGCATCGATCAAGCGAATTTATATCCAGATTTAACCACATCAATCATATTCCCTTAAGATCAGATTCCAAACTTTATGAACTTTAGCCTCGAACTTATTTGACTTAGTGACAATCTGTAATAACTCCTACCTTCTATAATTTATATTGCCATTAAATCATTGACACAAAAAACTCGAAACCAATTGTCATGTATAGTCTCGCATTTTTCATCGCCTTCCTAATTAAATTAATAATGATCAGCCATCGGAACCTATGTACAAACTTGGTTATATAACTATTCCCGTTAAAGAATCATCATTTTAGTTGAAAATTCATGAGTTTGGTTAGAAATTATTTTCTTTAACTGAGAACGATTTTTAGTTGAAAATCGATCTTTTCTAGTTCAGAATTTAACAATTTGTGTGACAATTGGTATTTTGTAATTGAAAATTATACTATTTCGATTAAAATTTAAAGATTTTGTTTAAAAATCGATTATTTTGTAGATCATTATCTTTATCCTCGAAAGCACGTCTTCTTTTTGAAAAATTCTTCTTTGCGATTAAAAATGCAAGTTCTACAGTTAAATATTTATTATTTCAGTTGAAAATTCATCATTTTCTTTTAAAATATAACTATTTGTTTTTAAATTAGTTTTTTTAAGAAAGTTTTTTTGTTTTGTTTAAAAGTTAATTTTCTTGGTTGAGCGTAAATTTTTTATCTGAAACTTTAACATATTTCATTTGAAAATTTAAATATTATGTTTTTTGTTGACAATTTATCTTTTTTCAATTGTTTTAGTTAAAGATTGATTGTCTTATTTAAAAACTCTTACGTTTAGTGTAAAATTAATTTTTTTAACTAAATTATTATAAAAAAAGTTATTGTAATAAAACTATAAAATATTTGAAATTATTATTTTTTTTATTTCAAAATTTAACCATTTTATCAAAAATTTGTCTTCTTTCATTAAAAATTCAACTGTTTTGTTGAAAATTAATGTATTTTGTTGAAAAATTTGTCTTTTTTTGTTATATATATTTTTTTTTAAATTTAGATATTAATCTTATTGTTTAAAAATGCATGTTTTAGTTGCAATTTTCTCTTTTTGTTTTAAAATTGAACTATTCTAGTTAAAGTTTGATTTTAAGAGATTCCGAGGAATTTTCAATTTTTTTCAGTAATTTAATGTGATTTCAAAGGATTTAAAATATTTGAGGGTATTTGAAACATTTAAATGCATTTTTAAGATCTTTGAAAATTTATAAGGTTTTTTAAAATATTTCAAATATTCTAGAAAGATGGCAAGAAATTGTTATTTGGCTTAAATAATTTGAAAGATCTTAGGGCATTTATACAAATTTCTAGCATTTTTTAAGAGCCTTAAAAAGTTTCTTAGTGTATTTTTAAATAAATAAAATATTGGAAATTATTATTTTTTTAGTTAAATATTCAACTGTTTCGTTTAAAAATTAATGTATTTTTGTGAAAAAATTGTATTTTTTTGTTATATATATATTTTTAAATTCAGATATTAATTTTCTTGTTTAAAAATTCATATTTTAGATGAAAATTCTTCTTTTTGGTTTAAAATTGAACTATTCTAGTTAAAGTTTCACAATTTTGTTTTAAAATTGATTTTAAAAGATTTAAAAAGATTCCAAGGAATTTTCAATTTATTTCAGTATTTTAATGCGATTTTAAAGGATTTAAAATATTTGAGGGTATTTGAAACATTTAAATGCATTTTTTAAATCTTTAAAAATTTATAAGGTTTTTTATAAGATTTCAAATGTTCTAGAAAGATAGCAAGAAATTTTTATTTGGCTTAAATAATTTGAAAGATCTTAGGGTATTTATACAAATTTCTAGGATTTTTAAGAGCCTTAAAAAGTTTCAGGGGATTTAAAATTATTTCATAGGATTTGAATTATCTTAGTGTATTTTCAAATAAATAAAATATTAGAAATTATTTTTTTTTCAAAACTCAACAATTTTATTAAAAATTTGTCTTCTTTCAATAAAAATTCAACTGTTTTGTTGAAAATTAATGTATTGTGGTGAAAAAATTGTATTTTTTGTTATATATTTTTTTTTAATTTAGATATTAATGTTATTGTTTAAAACTGCATATTTTAGTTGAAAGTTTCTCTTTTTGTTTTAAAATTGAACTATTCTAGTTAAAATTTCACATTTTTGTTTGAAAATTGATTTTAAAAGATTTTAAAAGATTCCAAGGAATTTTCAATTTATTTCAGTAATTTAATGTGATTTCAAAGGATTTAAACTATTTGAGGGTATTTGAAACATTTAAATGCATTTTTAACCTCATTACAAATTTATAAGGTTTTTTAAAAGATTTTAAATATTCTAGAAAGATGGCAAGAAATTTTTTTTTGGGTTAAATAATTTGAAAGATCTTAGGGCATTTATAAAAATTTCTAGGATTTTTAAGAGCCTTAAAAAGTTTCAAGGGATTTAAAATGATTTCATAGGATTTGAAATAACTTAGTGTATTTTTAAATCAATAAAATATTGGAAATTATTATTTTTAATTTTAAAATTCAACCATTTTATTACAACTTTGTCTTCTTTCATTAAAAATTCAACTCTTTTGTTGCAAATTAATGTATTTTGGTGAAAAAATTGTATTTTTTTGTTATATATATTTTTTAATTTAGATATTAATCTTCTTGTTTAAAAATGCATATTTTAGTTGCAATTTTTCTCTTTTTGGTTTAAAATTGAACTATTCTAGTTAAATTTTTACAATTTTATTTGAAAATTGATCACTTAGGTTGATAATTGAGCTGTTTTGTGGAAAATCTGTTATTTTTAAATTAATGTTTTCAACCACAGGTTTAGCTATTCGATTTTTTGAAAAAATTCATATTTTTTAGTGGAAAATTGGAGTGTTTTTTTTCGAAAATCATTTACATTGCAATTTTTTGCTCTGTCGCGTTGAAGGATACTTAGAATAAACATCACACAGTAAATCCCATGAATAAATTTTATCTTTGAATTGGATCAAAATGCTGCACCATGTTTGTCTGACGAAAGATAAACTTTATCTGACTTTATCTATCAAACGGCAACGTCTAGGTTCACCGAAAAAATTTCCTCCATAAATTCGAAAATCCTCGTGGTATTAATTTTTTAAATATTCTCACTTTATTTGAATGATTTTAACCAAAAAACATTCACCTACACTTACAAAATACATAGGCTGCACTTTGGTTAATTTATACTTTATAATGTTTGTTTAAAATTTTTTAAGCCTTCATCAGGGTCGACAGAAACTAAAGGTTTTTTAAACAAATTTAAAGGACTGAACGTGGCTAAGTGTTCACTGTAAAGCATAAACTAACCAAATTGCAGCCTATTTATTCTATAAGTGTATGTGAATGATTTTTTGGTTAAAATTATTTAAATAAAATGAGACGATTTCAAAAATGAATACTGCGAGGATTTTAAAATTTATGGAGGAAATTTTTTCGGTGAACCTATAGATGCAGCCGTTTGACATTTCACATATATGTCAAATAAATATTTTCGTCAGATAAATTTTATCTTTCGTCAGATAAACGTGCCCCAGCGTTTTTATCCAATTTAAAGATAAAATTTATTCCTGAGGTTTATTGTGCAGGAATTCAAATAAATGTTTGCGTTTTGTGGCAAATATGAATATGCTACTTTTAGTTGACAGGGGAAAAAACCGGGAAATGACCAGGAACCTTTATCACACAGAAAAAATGTATAGATAAACCAGTGGCAATCTGAAGACCTGAGTTCGAATCGCAGCGGACCTAAGATAGAATTTTTTCCCAGTCTAAAAATATATTACAGGGTGTCTACCCTACCTGGAAAACCTGGAAAACCTGGAATTTTCAGGGAATTTGTATATACCTGGAAAAACCTGGAAATGTCAGGGATTTTTTAGTTAAGAGCGTAGCTAATTTTTTTTAATTGCAATAATAAATGGATTAACACGCTCTTTCGTTTGAAATTCATTTTTTGACTAAAAGTTCAGTTTATAAAGTTTATTCCAGGTGGAACTTGAACTATTTTGATTTAAATTTGTTTCTTGGTTTTTTTGTTATTGAAAACTAATTTTCCTACTTGAAATATAACTATTTAATATTTGTGTTAAAAATTTATTTCAAAATTCATGTTTTTGGTTGAAAATTCAACTATTTAAATTGACGAATAATTATTTTAGTTGAAAATTCATCTTCTTGGTTTAAAACTCAACTATTTCAGTTAAAGATTCGACATTTTTTATTTGAAATTTATCACTTAGGGTGAAGATGTAACTATTTTTTATAAGAAGTAATTTTTTGTTTGTTGAACGTGATTTTTTTCCTGGAGGTATAACTAATTCCAATTGAAGAAAAATAATTTTTTTGCTTGAACATTAATTTTTTACTTAAAATTTAATTATTTACTTTTTGGCTGACAATTTATCTTATTTAGTAAATTTTTTTTTCAAAATTCTACTATTTCAGTTGAAAATTCTTTCTTTTAGTTGAAAATTCGTGTTTAGCTTGAAATTAATTTTTTAAATAAAAATTTTAGTATTCCATTTCTGATTGAAAATTATTATTTTTGTAGTTAAAACTTCAACTATTATGGTGAAAATTTGTCGTCTTTATTTAAAAATTCAAATATTTCAATAAAAATTGATGTATTTTGTGGAAAAAGTATTTTGGCTAGAAAATAAATCTTTTACTTTGAAAATTTGTCCCTTTGGTTGGAAATTGAACTATTTTCTTAAAAATCCGTTATTTTTTAATGAAAATTAATTTTTTCCAACTAAAAGTTTAGCTATTTCATTTTTTTTTATTTATATTTTTTAGTCGAAAATTGAGATATTTGTTTTAAAATTAATTAATTTTGCAATTTTCTGCTCTGTTGGGCTTAAGGATGTTTGGAATACGCGTGATGAATATAAAAAAAAAACAATTTTGCGTTTAAAGGCAAATTTAAAATCGTCCGCCGAATAGCGACCCTGGTTTTTAACCAAAAGTTATTAATAGCATTTTTCAACTGAAAATTTAACTACTCAGTTGTTGTTTGACAATTTACCTTTTAAATTTAAAATTAGTGTATTTTTAATAAAATTCGTCTTCGTTGATAAAAACGATTCTTCTATCCCAATTTTGTTTAAGAATGGATTTTTATTTCTTTGAAATTTAACTATTTGGTTAAAAATTTGTTTTATTTGTATTTGATAATGCAAATATTTTGTTGAACATTCATGTATTTTTTATTTTTACTTCATTTTTGTTGTCTATATAGTCTAAAATTGTTGAAAATTCACCGTGTTGGTTAAAAATAAAATTACTTTGTTCAAAATTGAAATCTTTTCTCAAAAATTGATCTTTTTGTTTAAAATTCATTTATTCGAGATAAAGATTGATCATTTTAGCTGAACATTCATTAGTTTGGTGAAAAGTTTAACTTTATAGTTTAAAAAAGGTCTTTTTTAATTGAAAATTAAACTTTTTTTGTTAAAAATTCATATATTTAATTTAAAAATCGTCTTTCTAGCTAGAAAAATGAATTTTCCTGTTTGAAACTTAACAGTCTTGTTTAAAAATCCATTTTTTTGCTTAAAAATTCAAGTATTGCAATTAGTTATTGATCATTGTAGTAATTAATTCTTCTTTTTCTTTGAAAATAAAAACTATTTGGTTAAAGGTTAAATTAAAGTTGTTTAAAAAATAAATCTGTTTTTTTGTAAGAATATTTTTTTACTGAAAATTTAACTTGTCCATTTTTGATTGAAAATTGATATTTTGTAGTTCAAAATTCAGCAATTTGTTTAAAAATTCCTCTTTTCCAGTTAAAAATTCAACTATTTCATTGAGAAATAATGTATTTTTTTGAAAAATCGTCTTCTTGGTAGAGTCCAAATTTCTACGTGAAAAGTTAGGAATTTGTAGCGGTTCAAGTTAATTTGTAATATAGTTGTTACATTGTTTTACCTAAATGGGGACTAAATTTAAAGTATAAGTAGATAAAATAAAAATGAGTTTGAATTTTTATTCAAATTCATGTACTTCAGAGAAAAATTTGAGAAATGATTAATTATGTTTTAGCATTATTTAATGATCTATTTAACCTATCATGCTAATATATTTAGGAATATCTTGTAATATTAATTAAATTCCCATAAAATGAAAAGGGACATTTTTTGTAATAAACTCGCAAAAAATGATACCTGGAAAAAATCTTGAGATACCTGGAAAAACCTGGAATTGTGAGGGAATTTTTTTCAGGATTTGAGTAGACACCCTGTATTAATGCTTGAATAGTATTAATAAATACCAGAAGACAGAGCAAAATAACATGAGGAAGAATATTAAGTAGAATCTCAGTAAAATCAAGTACAAAAATTTTTTTAACGGCAATGCCAGAGAACGAGCATAGGTACGCAGTGCATATATATTCACCTTAGTAATAATGCAACTTGGGTATAGTATTTTCAGTGGTACATACGAATGCATATGTACTTAACGACCCGATCTGGCGTCGATAAGCGAGAACGACACGCTAGCTCGGTTCCTACGTACACGCAGTTTTTTTCCTCTTCTTATTGTTAGAAACAATTATTATTCGTGGCTTATGCATGTAGAGGCTTCTTGTAGAAAAGCGTGCGTGTGGATTATGGGATGCAAGCCTTTAATATTGTTGGCAATGCACAATGTAATGGTTTTCCCGGTATAGTCGAGGAACCTCTCTGTACCTGTGGCTATATTATATATTTAGGACATAGGTGCGAGCTGAGAAGAGATTTACGATTTCACCAGGAGGCTTTCCCTCCCACCTCCATTTTTGGCCAAGGGATCCCTTAAAAGGACTTAACCCCTTCTGGCGCGCCTGTAAACAAGAAAATACGTAAATACGATGTCCGATCTTGTCTGCCTCATATCTCACGATTGTATTCAGATTCGCGAGTTCTTTCCACGCTCGAATTTTTCCACGAAACACTTCCTCCATGCACGTGCTCTTGTGTATTTCGAAAAATTCGTAAGGTTCTTCATTTGCGTAAAAGAGAGAAATAGGGGTCTACTGAAAAATGGATTTATAGATTTTTCAGTGGGGTTTATTTCTTTTATTTTGTTAATTTCTTTAAAATAAAACAAACACATATCCAGATAGTAATCGGAAGTAGCTATTCACAAGAACGCCAATATAAGAGCAATTTCTGGAGTTTCCTCGCAGTGGCCTTGTGATTAAATTAGTCATTGGACACGTAAACAGTCTATTGTAAACTGGTGGCGAAAAATTGTTGACGCTGCCACACACTGACATACGGCTGTGTAACTGCTTCGGCCAGCAGTTCTTGGTTTTATTAAATCAGTCGCTCGTATACAGGCTTTCTTGTGTATTTCATGTTCGGAGTAAAAATACAAAATTTGTGCGTATGGCACTCTACAAGTTCAGATGTTTTTTTCTCGATAAACGGTTTTTCGAAGTGCCGATTTCAAAATATCCCGGTAACTCTTTTTTCAACCTCAGGTTTCATCTTGGGCCTGAAATTCCGGGAATTTTACATGTGGATGTCAGCATTTATTGATCGTCACAGATGATCACACAAAGCTAAAATCTCTCAGTGTGAAGCCCCCCTTTTTAAGACAAAATATTTTCTTCGATTTACTTTGATAAATGCGTAAAAAAAACATAAACTATAGAAAAATAATGTTTTAACAGACTTAAATAGAATTAATATATAAGTAGCGTATTGAATTCAATATGAAATTCTTAAGAATTCAAGTCGATATGTATTTAATTTTCAACAAAATATTTGAATTTTCAACTAAAAAAGTAATCACTTTTAATTCATTCTTTTTATTTTTTATTTTCTATTTAAAAAAATTAATGTTTAACCAAATGGTCGAATCTTGAAACGAAAAATATTGAATTGTAACCCAGAACTTTTCTACCAAAAACATAATACCAACTTTCAATCGAATAGTTGAATTCCTAATCAAAAAGTTGAACTATGAATTTTTTAGAAAAGAGATAAATTTTGAGAGACAAAATATTAGTTCTCATCGAAAAATATAATTATTGATATTTTAACCAAACATTTTAAATTTAAATTTAAAAAAACAGTCGAACTTGACCAAAATATATGAATTATCAAAAAAAAATGTTTTAGTTTATATTTCAACCAGAACAGATTTATATTTTAAATGAAAAACAGCTCAATTCAACCAAAAAAATACGACATTTTTACAAAATAGTGGAATCCTTAACAAAATCAGTTTAATTTTTAACAAACATATGTACTTTTAACCATAAAAAATAAAATTTCTGCCAGAAGAGATGAATTTTCATCCAAGAAATAGTTTTTATTTTAAACAAGAAAAAAATATTAACTGAATTGTTGAATTTTGCACCCAAAACGATGGATTATCCGCAAAATATTTAAGTTTTCAACCAAAAAGTATGAATTTTTAACTGAAAATTTAATTTTTAACCAAATAATTAAAATTTAAACTAAAAACAACCCATTCTCCTCCAAGAATGGAATAGTTAAACATTGAGGTAAAAGAATAGTTTTTTCAACAACAAAATAATTAAATTTTCAACCAAAAAGATGGATCTTCAACTAAAAAAAATGAATTTTTAACAAACTAGTTTAACTGTCAACCAAGTGCAAATCAATAAGATTAATTTTTTACCAAAAGGACGAATTAGAACAAAGTATATCAATTTTCAACCAAATAGTTGAATTTTCAAATAAAAAAATCAATTTTTAACGGAAATAATAACCAAAAAATATGAATTCTCAGTGAAAAATTTAATAGTTTACATTTAAGCTGAAAACAAGAAAAAAGGAGATGTGTCTTGAAAACAGGAATGAAATAGGAATTCTTTTTTAAAAAGGAAAAAAAGGGAAATGATGTTATAATGATGCATGTAGATGCTTTACTTTTAAAATAAAAGCACTAATTTTCCTTTTTTCAAGCATGTCAAAAAATTCTTATTCACATTTATATTTTCCATGTTTGATTTCACATTTGGATAATCATTACAAACCCGTTTCTGCCCCCCCCCCCCCCCCCCCTCGCCCACGGTTTGTAATGGGCCTCAACTCTTTTAACCTTTCTTGTTATTTTTATCCCAATTTCTGTTAAATTTTGATTTTATTTTTTGTTTTAATATT
>JAAAKG020086472.1:0-16548 GCA_010014905.2 Druon quercuslanigerum | reverse complement strand
TGAAGAGAAAAGGCTTAGAATATTAAATGGAACAGGGGGACATGGAGGGAAAGTGGACAAACGACTGCGGAGACGGGAAGTCGGTTTTAGTCTATGCAATTTTTTTATAACTAAATAAATTATTTTTTTAACTAAAATTATGAATTTTTAAACAAAACAAAAATTCAAAAAAAAAAAAATTCAACAAAACTGCTTAACAAGGTAGTTGAATTTTTAACATATATAAATTAATTATTAACAAAAAAGTTAATGTTTGATATTGAAACCCAAGCATATTTTTATTTCAAATAAAAAACACTTGAATTCAATGCAAAGAGGGCGAATGCACGACCAAAACAGTTTAATTTCAAACCCAAAAAGTAAAATTTGGAACCAAAAATTATTAAATTTATACCAAAAGAGATTAAATTACAACCCTAAAAGAAGACTGTTTAACAGAAGTATAAACATTTTTAGCCAAAGGTTTTTTTTTGTATAGGACCGTTGAATTTTCTCCCAAAAATAATGATTTTCTAACGATATTGTTCATTTGTCATGAAAATACATAAATTTTCAATAAAAAGAAAACAGTAGACGTGTTGAACAAACAGAATGAAGTTTTACCCAAAAATAGTTATTTTTTAACAACATGATGAGATTTTTACCAAAAGAGATAAATTTTCAACTAAAATAATGAATTCTCAACTGGAATAGTTAACATTTTAATTAAGAAAGATTTTTCAGGTAGGAACGAAACAAAATTTTAACCAAATTGTTTAATTTTCTACAAGATAGTTTAATACTCAAGAAAAAAGAATGATTTTTTAACATAATTGTTGAATTTAAAAAAAACATTAAATTTCAATTAAACAACGAAGTTTTAAAGCAAGAAAGATGAATTCTTAACCAAATATATAATAGTAGACTTTTTAAAGGAACATAATTAACTTTCAATAAGAAATAGACTTTCAACCGAAGAGAATAATTTTAACTAACATCAGAGAAAAATACAATGAATCTTTAACTGGAGTAGTTCAAATTTTTTTAAAGAGGGTAATGACTTAAACGTGAACTGATATTGGACAATTGACACATATGGAAATTCATGACAGCTGTGAGAATTGGCATCATGAGAATCAACTAAAAAATTCAAAATGTATAAAAAAGCGTTAGTTATAATTTAGATACAATTTCGGAATCAAATTTATCAACTGACATTTACTGTGATAATTATTATATAATCATTTATATTGTTTGTAAGTATACAAATTATTATAAAATATCGTGACTCTGACAGAGTTTAAGTTCGGTAATATTCACCACAACCAAAGGCGAAGAGGACGAGACTGTAGATGAAGAAGAATTTGATAATATCTATTATCATTCTCCCTAGGGAAATCTGTAAGGGTCCGAGGTGTGGGTTGACGCTGAATATGTGTACGAGTTTTAAAAAGCTGAAACATATGACTCCTAGATTTTTACGCCCTCTTATATTTTTTCTCGAGTGATATATATATATAATTTAATGCACCCCGAATTGGTTATATTTTTCTTTCCCAAGCCTTTTACACATGAAAATAAATAATTTATCAGCTAAGAGTAGAATTTTAATCCAAACTTAATTTTTATTGCAGAAAATGCACTGTGGATTAATAAACAAAAATACAAAGTAATGATTTCCAAAACCAGTTCTTAAATATTTAAATCTGAACTTGTTTAATTTGTCCACTTCAAGTATTCGTTAAGGGAGCGTTCGCATATTAAGTGACACTAAAAAAGGCGTGGCGGTATTTTTGAGCTGATTATGTAACATGTTTAATTGCATGTGCTATCTAGAAAAAGCAATTTTGAGTTGCTGTTTTTCAGTTTATTTATCTATTATTACAATTACCACTATAATTTGTATAATATTTACATTTTTAAAGAGATAAGACAAATTAAATTATGGACAAAAACTTATTTTGAAGAATTTGAAAAAAGATTTAGATAATTTTTAATTATTTTGAAAAATGTGTGCAGCCTAAATGTTTTCCTTACACTTCTAGGCAAATTTTTAATAGTTCAGGTTTAATTAAAAAAAAATTAAGTTTTGAACGTTTAAAAATGTGGGAAAAATAATCTAGAAGATTTTAATACAATTTTTATAATTTTGAGGATTTAAAACATTTTTAGGTAAACTAAAATTTTCAGGATGTCAAGAATTTTTTTTTGAAAAATTAGTTTTAATAGAAAATTGGAAAATATTTCAAAATAAGAACAGAAGAAATTGGATTTTCCATTGGAACCAATTTTTAGTTCCAAAGGAGCTGCAACAAAAATGAACCCCACTTGCTGAAAAGGAACCCAAAACGATAAATAAGCTCTAAATGATACCTTAGTTGGTGTTCTAAAGAATCTAAAGGATTCCAATTGTAATTGAGCCTATTCATAAAGAACCTATTCTTCGCTTCGACCACTTCGACATTTTGTTTAATTAATAACATAATTTTTACATTAAAGCACACACGTAATCGAACTCTGATGGACATAACTTAATGAAAAGAAATAAATTGAAACATATTGCCACAATTAAAATAGGTATAATGGGTTCATGTATATGATTTTCAGGGTATGTAGCAAAGTTGTTGTGAACATGAAGGCATATTTATAAGGAAAAAAACTTTTCGTAGCAAGTCAGCGGTCGATAACCGTAAATCGATCCCTAACTTACTAGCCCTACTTTGCAAGCGTTTCGCTTTTGAATGCGCTTCATGTTCTTTACAAGAGCGCTCTAAACGATACCAACTTTTGTTTGAGTCACAACTTGGTAAGTTCAAGAGATATTTAGAAGTTTTAAAAGGATTTGTAAAAAATTGTAAACTTGACAAGCTTTTTAAGAATTTTTCAAGGTTTCAAAAGAATAAACAATCTTCTCGAGATTCATGGGAAAGTTTCAAATCAGTTTTAATTTTTTTTATTTAAATTTAACAGAAATTTGAAGAAAAAATACAAAACATTTCAAATTACTTCCTACAATCTTTAGAAGGAGCGTAAAAGATTTCACAGTTTAGTATTTCATTAGAAATATTTTTCTAGATATTGAACAGATTTTAAATACAATAAAATATTTCTGAAAATTTTATAATAACGTGCGCGGTGCTACGGGAAGCGTTTACTGCGCATTTACAGTTTTTAGGCGAATCGGGACAGACTTTGATTAATAACTTATTAACTTTATTAATCCTTTAAGGGCATGTAACAGCCACATAGCTATGGTACCATGCTCACATTATCAATTCACCGAACTTTTTTTTTTGAACATAAGAACTATTTTTGTGAATAATATATCAAGCTGAAACTTTGCAAAATAGATTAGAGTACAATAAAGTACGGTTAGGTACTTCGTTTGGGTAAAAACTTCACTGGAATTTATTTCCGACCAAATTAAAACTGGAAGCATTTTTCACATCGTTTTTCTGAACCTCGAAACATTCAAATTTGATCTTTGGATTCTTGGTTTTTTCCCTCAATTTCCAAGAATATCGTAGCTAAAATATTTAACCCTCTTCTTGATATCTGTAAATATTAAATGATAAATAATATACTTATAAATTATTTAACATATTTTTTATATTGATTTTCTGTTTTTTATTCGGCATTTCTTAACAAAGTCAAGATCAATAAAAAAAATGTTTGAAGTAAGAATGGTTTATTACTTTCTGATATTTTGTAAACTTTTTAAATATTTATAGAAAAAAGTATCTAGCTCCTCCTGAAATAAGTAAAATTCAATTCTAAATTCCTTCTTAATAAAAAATGCTTCATTACATTTTTTAGAAAATTTTCAATTTACCTCAGAACTAGTCATTAATCACTTCGCGCTCGGACGTAATTACACCTCGCGCTTCGCGCTCGGATATTTATTCTTTGCGTTTAAAATGCTTGAAAAAAAGATCAAATAGATCTCTTTTAGATCACAGTATTTATATGCGTATTCATATTCTGAATTTTCTACTTAATTAACTGCTCTTGTACCTCAAAGCTCTGTAGGCTTTGAGGTACACATTCTCATCGTGACACTCGTCCTGCGCGCTCAGTTTTTGAATGAAATTTATAAACAGGTTTTCTTTAATCTTTGTTTTTCGTAGCTTTGGTTGTTTTTGCACAATTTTTTTTATTTCTTTATTTTTAATGTTATTTTTCACGAATGAGACAGAAAGTACGCGTCCTATCAAGAAGTCATTCTTAACGAAATTGTAGATATTGTTTAGATCAACATTTTTATTAAGTCATCTTTTTCCCTATCCTGCCTAGTGTGACCACAAAATGGAATTTTTGATTTTTCTATATTTTTTGTGCAATCGAAATTTGAATTTTCGATTTTCGAAGACAATCCAAAAAGTTGTTAGGATAATCTTGTAGAGATTTAAAAACGCAATTTTTCCCTTCTTTTGGCTTTTTCTCTTCATATCGTGCGTTGTTCGGCTTAAATTTTGATTTTCCATTCATTAAAAAATTTTTGAAAATGCTATAACTCTGAGAATTTTCTTTTGTCGAAAAAGTCATTGGGATCAATTGTTCGTCTTTTTAATACTATAAAGAAAAGACAAGAAGATGCCAATAACGAGAGGGAAAAAATTAATACATTGGCACGTTCTCCAAATATAATATCTAAGAATGAAAAGGATGGGTATGAGCTTTGTGAAGAATCTAGTGACGAGACAGTCTCTTTCAGTGGGAAAATCCTGCGTCATGAAGACGTAGCTCTAGAAAAACTAGGAAAGGAGAATGTCTTAGAGAAAACTTTATTTCGCATGTAAGACTCTTGGTGGGGGAAAAAGGCAAAGGGGAGGTAGATAGATTTGTAAAGTGTGAACTCGGTGAATTTCTGAAAAGGAAATGAAGTGAAATCCTGGAATATGCGGGAAAAGGAGAACTATTTTTAGGAAGAGAAAGGAGAAGGAGAAAGCAACAATAAAACGAAAGAGAGCCAAACGGCAGGATGAAAATACTAAACTGAGAAAAAGAATCGCGAAGCTTGAAAATAAAATAGAAGTTTTAAAGAAAATAAGCAGCAAAGAAAATAATTTTAAGTGCAAAAGAGGGCAGCCAGAAAAACAACAGGGGAGACAGAAAAATTTGGATATAAACAACGGAGAGGTAGGGAGTGGGCCAGTAAGGGAGAGTGAAAACCAGTCTTTAAAATCTGATAAGGAAGAGGAATTAAACAGCAACAGTGATACCGAAATATCAACAATTCCAGACAGACTTAGAAGAGAGAAAAAAAAGAAAAACTCGATAAAAGTGGGTGGTTTTAGAACCATAGTCGGGCGCACAATGGCGCACGAAATGCAGATAGTACTCTGAGATCTGACAGGAATAAAAATTCATATAACAGAAACTAGAATAATAGGAGGGGGTGTCCTACTGAGGTTGTCCTCATGGGAGGAAAAAGTAAAACTAATAAGGGTCAAGAAACGGCTAGAAAGCACCTCCGTCACGGTAGAAAACGATCTAACTACAAGAAAAATCGAGGTGCAGAAATGGATAATTGGAAAAGTTAAAAGATTCTAACGTAAAGGAGCATATGCAAGCTGGAGCTACATGAAGTGGAGAATCGGAAATCGGGAGTTCTTCTGGGATGAGAAAGAAAGAGTTAAGGAAATCAGTAGATTTCGAGGAGGCCGGATGCAAAGTAATTAAATGTTTGTCATGGATCATCTCGGGGGGAAGCATGTGTTGGACTTAGCAGATTTTTGAAGAGAATAAGACGTGGTCATGTTTTGAGAAACCTGGCTAGGGCGAGGAAGGACCCTTGACTTCAAAATTAAACTGGACGAAGATTTTATTTGGAGTGATAAACCGGTAACTAGAGACAATAAAAAGGGTAGAGCTAAAGGCGGGCACTTAATTGGAATAAAAAAATAATTGAATCAAGGGATCTGTGTTGAAGAGTAGGAGTGTGAAATGATCGTTAAAGGAGGCTAGAAACTAAACGGAAATAATGTAGGTATTGTTACTTTGTACAACAATGTTGGTTTTTCGAAATTTAAAGTTGAAGTAAGCTATCTGATCGAAGATATGCGGGGGGGGGGTGAGCTTATCTTGGAAGTGGATTGAAATTTTAGAGTGGGGGTAGAACAGGGAGAAAGTAATTGGGACAGGGTGGATTTTGATGGGGGTCATTGCAAGATTATAAACTCAGAAGATAAGCTATTAAACGCAGAGGGCAAAAATTATTATAATTTTGTGAAGAGAAAAGGCTTAGAATATTAAATGGAACAGGGGGACATGGAGGGAAAGTGGACAAATGTCTGCGGAGACGGGAAGTCGGTTTTAGTCTATGCAATTTTTTTAGAAAAGAGTGAAGAATACCCAGTCAAAAAAATCAAAGTCCGGGTAATAACGGAAAGAGACCATCTTTCAGTAAGTTTCTCTTGAAAATTAGTCATCACCCTTTTTAAGAAAGCAAAATAGGAATATGAAAACCCGTTTAAAATGGAAAAAATATGAGGGAGAGGATCATGGGAAAGAAATGGAAAAATTGTGGGAGGAATGCGAAGAAGATGAGAAAATGGTAAAGGAGACTGGAGACTGGTAAAGGAGAAAGGAAAAAACTAACCGAGGCAAAAAAGAAACTTGAAAGCTAGTACGCAAAAAAGGGAAAAGAGAAACGGGAAGAAAAGTGGAAATAGGTTGAGTAAAATAGATGCATGGAAAGCTTTTGGTAGTCGATAGGAAACTTCAGACCGAGAAAGAAGAGCAAGGGGGGAAGGAAAATAGGAAAAAAAGATGGCTAAATTATTATGGAAACCTACTTGAAATAGAAAAAGAAAAACTAATGAACTCTGCTATAAATAGATATGATATAGTCAGAGGGAGAGAAAGAAGAGGGAATGGCAGAAGTAGGAAATGTTAGGATCGACGGAAAAAGGGGGAAGCAGCAGCAGAAGCGCCAGTAGGAAATTTCAGTGAAGAAGAAGACGAACTTAATGGTGATATAACTTTTGAGGAAATGGTAAAATGTATTAGGAAAATGAAGGTTGGGAAAGCTCCAGGAGAGGATGGGATCCCTGTTGAATTTATTCAGGGAATTCCAAAGTATGGGCACTAGAGTTACATAAAATAATACATGGATTATGGACAATGGCGAAAATAGAGGAAGGTTATGAAAAAGCAGGAATAATGCCGCTATTTAAAGGTGGGGAGGAAGATGATACGAGTAATTACAGAGGAATTTCCTCGCTAGACGCAGGTTATAAAATCTTAGCAGCCATTATGGATGAAAGGATTCGAGAGGGGATGGAAAAGAAGGGCCTATACAAGGAGAGTCAGGTTGGCTTTAGAAAAAACAGATCCACTAGAGATCACGTCTTCGTCTTAAACTGCCTTATTAATAATAAACTAAAAAGTGAGGGTGGAAAACTATGCTGCATTCGTTGGCTTTAAAAAAGATTTTGACACGGTGGACAGAGAAATTCTCTTTAAAAATTATTTAAGTTGGGTATAAGAGGTAGGATGCTAGAAATGATTAGGGAAATAACGGATGAAGGGGTCACAGATTGCTTTGAAACAAGTAGGGGAGTTAGACAAGCCTGGCCGCTGAGTCCCACACTTTTTAATACTTATATAGATGATATAAACGAAATCTGGGAAAGAAAAAATGAGAGGGGAGCGTTATAGGTGGAGAGAAGATTTTTGCTCTCAAATTTGCAGATCTAGCGATTTTGGCGGATTTCCCGGAAGAACTTGACCAAATGTTAAAATCTTTAGTAGGGTACGTAGTTAAAAACAAATTGGAAGTTAACGTCAAGAAATCAAATGTTATGGTCTTCAGAAATAGAAATGGGAAAAAGAATGCAACAGAAGAATGGAAGTTTCAGGGAGAAAAATTAGAGGTTGTAGATAAAGTTAAATACTTGGGATATTGGTTTACATCAGGAGGTATGCACAGAACACATGTTGTTAAAATGGTAGGAAAAATGCAAAAAGCGGCAAACGCAGCATGGGGAGTCTTAAAATGAGCAAGAATAGGAGGTTCGGACAGGAGACTATATATAATGGACGTCCTAGTTAAATCAAGAGGACTATATGGAGTAGAAGTCTGGGGTTGGAAAAAATGGGATGAGATGGAAAAAGCTCAAGGGAGATACATAAAGATGGCGATGGGATAGGATAGAAACATGGGGGATGAAAGACTTCCAAACATATGTCTCAAGGAGGAGATAAGGAATTTAAAAAATAAAAATCCAAGAAACTGGGGTAAAAATGTCAAAACAGCTATGAATGAAACAGGGGATGGTGAAATACTTAGATCAATCTGGTAATGGGAAGGGAGCAAGAAATAGCCATAAATTTAGAACGTAATATAGGGATCAAAATTGAAGGGGAAATTCAAACTAACTGGGAAAGGATAGATAAGTCCACCTACTGACAAGCCTATGGGAAATGGAAAACTGAGATGGGCAGAGAGGAATTTTATGAAATCAAGGATTCAGGATACATGGAAAAAAAACAGTGGGGCAGACTTAGTTGTGGAAATGTCGGGACATCAGGTAATAAGGGGTTTAAGGATCAAAACTGCAGTATTTGTCAGAGTGAGGTTCAGAACATGGATCACATATGGAAATGTACAAGAGCAAAGGAACTGATTGACAAGAGATGGGTAGAGGAGATAGAAAGATGGCTAGAGGAAGGGAATGACTTGGAATTTGAGTCGAAATTCTATCTCACAGTGTCAGGAAAGCCTATGCCCGGTCTCTGCATATATGCTAGATCATTTGAAAGATTATCAATGTAAAAGCCGAAGAAGATTAAGGAAAAAATTTTGTGCGATGATGCTTGTGTGGAGAATGGTGTGTGGGTGGAACCAAATAATTAGTTATGTTCAACCTTACTGGTAGTTATTAGAACATTAAAAATTTGCTCAAAAATTTTAAACTTTATGTAGATGTTTATTTAAAGTCTGAATCTGAGCCAAACCATGAGTGATGTCTACCGTAATATCTAAATGATGATCAACCTCAAATGCAGCTATTATTGTTAAGACAACAAAACAGTAATTTAAAATAAAGGGAGCGATTTTGGGATGTTACTACTAATGTAAAGTTTTGACTTAATGTCAAAACGCGCTCACTTTTTGAATTTTGATCCAAAATGGCTGGTTAACGAACTCGTCCTTTCTTTTAGGACCTAAAAAAAGTGTGCCAAAGATCGATTTGATTCGTTCATTTTTTCGACAGTTATCGTGTTTATGGACGGACAGACGGCCGGATGGACGGACAGGCAGACGCCATTGTAGAAACTTGATTTTCGGATTCAGGGGGTCTCGAAAAGTGGAGATCCGTTAAAAAACGGTGGTGTTAAATTTCGGACAATTCTAATACTTTCTCTAATCATAAATGATGAGAATTTAAATAGTTTAAAATAGGTGAATTTGAATTAGTAACTGTATTCAGTAATTTCAATATTTGTATGAGTAAAGAAGATACATTAAACTCTTTCTGATTTCGAGGCTTACCTATTCCAAGTACCCCATTCTGACATATTCCTAATGGCGCAGTTCAGTCACCTCCCACCACGCACCCTGTATAGTCTCGCCCGCGTCAGCGGCTGACCAATTAAAAAGAGGCCAAAGGGCGGGAATCCCTGCTTGGTTTGAATTTAGTATTTTAGCATGACATCATGGGAATAAAAACGTTTTGTTGGAGAGAATATTCTAAAAATAAAAGTAATTCATAAATGTACTAATAGTAATATTTGTCAGTTATAAAACATATTGTCCGCAGTCATGTTCCATTCTTTTGTTGATTGATGACCTGTTAGTGTCACGAAATAAAATAAAATATCCCAAATTTGAGTTTATTATATCAGATCGATTTAATAAGAATCGGATACTCCAACATCAAATTTCGGACTGGTGATTTAAATCGTGAAACTGAAAGGCCTTCAACCAATAAAAGGATGAAACAGAATTGCGCAAATGCATTGTTCACTTGAAAAATATTACTATTTAGACATTTATAACATTCTGTTACGTTTAAAATATTTTCTGCAAAAAGACGTTTAAATTCCTACGTCAAGATGTACTAACTATGCTAGATTTGGGGCGCCTCTAGTCTTGAAATACCCAAACGTTTACATTTCGCGGACCTTGCAATAGGCAAGACTTCATTGAATTTTGAAAGCACGGAAAACATAAGTGCATTAATCTTTCATGAATTATTTCTGTATCCGGGGATAAGAGCGAACCTTGAACAAATGTTATAAATTTGGTATAAGTTTCAGGATTTAATATAAAACAAATCTGAAATAGCTCTACAAGAGTTCTGTCAACTTTATATTAAACTCCAATTTCGTAGAAATCACATTTAAGGTATTGAGGGTTTTTAAAATGTGTAGAAAAAGTCTTGGAAACATGATTCAAAATCTGATGAAAATTCGATTCGAGGCATCGACTGTTTTTGAAGTACTTCAATATAAGATCTCCAGACCTCACTTCTAAAAAATGTAGCTGCCAGTCACTAAAGTGCAAAGGTAGTGAAATCCTCCACGTCCCTCACCCCCTGGCCAACGCGTTTGTTTAATGTTTAACGGTTTTAACGTACGAAGCTTATTAGTGAGGAATATTGAAAAGAATATTGAACCGGATTATAGAAGGAGTAAGAGTAAGTATCTCAAAAATTATTGTATTCATAAATGTGCAATGTAAATATATATAATGTAAAGCTTATTACGCAGAGTAATGGCTATAAAATAAAGCGCAACAGTGTTCTTGTTCAGTTTAAGGAAAATGGCCCAGATTTCCATTTGGTTCCAACTATAATGATCTCAGATGATTTGTTTAAACTTGTTCTTAAAAAGCTTCACGACTGCTTCTTTATAAAACGTCTTCAAGCGTATAAAGTATTTAGAGGAACCGAATCCATTTCAAATCAGTTATGGACTTGAAATCGCAGAATCTCTCGAGGGCGAAATATGTTGTTTTTTAGAAAAAATTAGGCTCAAAATCCGCCGAGAAATTGAAAAAAGGTTCAAAATTAACAAAATGGCAGCGGTTTTTCTAAAAAAAATTAAAATTCAATTTTATAAAAAAAACCCACTTTAAAATTTGTTGTCAATTTTTTTTTTGAGATTGAACTTTAATAATGAAGATCTCTTGTAAGTTTGATGCTTGTGAAATAACATTTGTAGGCAGGAGAATTCTTTTTTGTTACAAACGAATTTTCTACTTTTTTTGGAAACAATGATAGATACGAAAAAATGTTAACATGAAAGTTTGCACGTATAAAAAAGTTCTGTGAAAAACGTCGGTTGTACTTTTGCGATATTTTCCATAGGTCACGAAAAAAGTTCGAAAACTAAATTTTTAGAGGAAAAAAATTCTCCTGGCCTCAGCCTTTAAATTTTATAGAACTTTGTAACACATTTTGTTGTATAGTTTAACGCAATGTAAAACAAAGACTATTTTTACTTCTATTAAACTACCCATCGTATCCTCTACTATAGGATTAGTGCATTCAGTGGTACATGAAAATGTTGTCTCATTTATGTCTAGACAACACTTCATAATAAAAAATCTTTTTTTTTTTATTTCGAAAACGTCGATTATGTTTTAAACTTAATACAAAAAATTGCATTTAGCGGTTGTTGAGGGGGAGGGGGGGGGGCATGTGAAGGAAATGTTACGGTGTGTTACATGTAGCGGGTGGGGTGGGGGGTGTAAAGAGATAGAAAATAACGTAATTAATATGTGAACACTCCCCGAACTAATTTTTGATTTTTTTTTCTCGTTATATCATCGAATAACGGAGACTTAAAATCTGCTAAGCTTACCTGAAAATCATACCGGCCGCAAATGCACCTTCAGATAGAAGCATCGGGTCAAAGGCGTCCCACTGATCTCTTGGATACCAAGGATCTTCCCCGCTCCAGTACTCTCTCTGAGAAAAAAATTAATCCTTGAAGCATCTTATCTTTCTTCAAGAAATCTTAAAATAACATAAAGATCAAAATTGAATTTAGAAAACAGAGGAAATTTCTTGTGGTGAGATATTTTTTCATGCCCAATAGAGAACATTAGGGTGTCTCAGGAAACCGCTTTTTTGTATTTTGTAAATCCTTGCATGGAAAGTTTTTTTTCTTTGAAATTTCTTTAATTTTGTCAGATTATTAAAAATATATCTAGAGGTCGCTATGGAGGACTTTGTTGTAAAAATTCCCCATTTTAAAATTATTGCATTCTTAATTTCTGCAATTTTAACTATGCCATCTTATACATTTAAAAAAATTCTTTATCAGGAAATCATTATGAAATTTTTTTATGACGAGTATTAACATCCTTAAAGCTTCCCGTATTAAAAATTTGTTTGATCCATAAAAGTTTCAGGAAATATGACTTACCTTACTGAAAACAATTTCTACTATTTTATAAAAATTTATGCAACTCTTGCCCTACAATTAAAAAATATATTTTTCAAAAAATAAAAAATCGATAAAGTTTCATTGAAGGAAAGTTTGCTAACTTATATTTTTTATATGTTACTAGCATCATCAATCGTCGTTTCGCGTATATGTAGTTTTTTTAATTTAGCTAAAATATAATTTTTAATACAACATAAAAATTGTAAATAAGTGTTTTTTTTTCAGTTCGTAAGACTCTTGGAAAATTTCAAAAAGTTGTGAGAGATTTCCGATATGCCAAATATAAAATTTAACCCTAAAGTTTATTTTCAGCCAAATTAGTAAAAATGCTTCAAAAACAAAATAAATAAAACAAATTATGATATAACGAAAAAAATAATTTGTGATACAAAGTAAAAATTTCGAATCATTTTCTAAAAATTTTTAAAATTGCCCTTGAACCTTCCTGATTCATTCTTGACAAATTTGTAAATCTTTTAAAACGTTTTCAAATTTTGTTCATTATAAATATAAGGTCCGTCAACTTAGGTCCGCCAACAAAGTATGTTGAAAAATGGAATACGCCATATTTTTTGCTTTTTCTTAAATTTTATGCTAAGAAAATAAATCTTTTGCTCTTTAAACTTTTAAGAAAAGGGTGGCGGCGCTAGCACGACGTCCACTTTGCGCAGCCACTTTTAAAAACTCACTACAAATTATTATAATGAAATGAACGATTAGGGAGATTTTTTTGCTGTTTGTTTGCTCTTCGATGACGTAAACATGTTTTAGAACTTTAAATAAATTGCTGAACACTTAAAAATTTATCGCTCTTATGAGTTTCCCCAAAAACTAACCTTCAACGTAAAAATATGTAGCGGAACATATTTATATTAAACGTATCAAAAATAATAATATTCATCAAACATTGATAGAGGATACTTTTTGCTCTTATTTGCTCTTGGTTAAAGTATAATACGTGTCCCAAAAGCTACCCCTAAATCATATATGCCTACCCCTCGTGATAAAAAAATTTTGAAAACTGGGAAAACCACATTGAACAATGTAAAGATGATATAAAACTCAAAATTCATTACTTGCCACTTGAAAACTTCCCCTTCATTTTAATTTTCCCAAAAAACTACCCTTCCACTTGAATGTATGCAGCGGAACTTATGCATGTACAGAAAAAGCATAACAAATAATACAATTTAGAAAGCACTCTTAGTGGTTATTTTTTCTTTTTTTGCTCTCCGATGACATTAAAAATATGTATGATCACGAGGGGTAGATATGTATGATTTCTAAATTTTATCACTTTTTGTGCTTTTTACATACGTATGCAATTTCCGCTACATACATTCAAGTGAAGGAGTAGTTTTTGGGACAATTATAATGAGGGGAAAGTTTTTAACTATCAAGTAATACATTTTGATTTCTAAATCATTTTTATACTGTTCAATCTGGTGCTCCCACTTTTCAAACATTTTTGATCGCGAGCGGTAGGTATGTATAACTCAGAAGTAGTTTTTTGGAGCACGTATTATATTCTATCGAAAATCAAAAATAATTAAAAATGTCCACTAACAGTGTTTTTTAAATTTTATTATTTTTAATGCTTTTTGCATGTCTATATAAGTTGCACTGCAGAAATTCACATGGAAGGGCAGGTTTTTGCGAAAATTATAATGACGGGGAAGTTTTTAGGTGTCAAGTAAAACATTCTGAGTTTTAAATCATCTTTACATTATTCAATCTGGTGTTCCCACTTTTAAAACATTTTTGTTCGCGTGACTTAGAGGTAGTTTTTGGGTCATATATTATATGTCATGATAACCTTCATAGTCACGTCTAAATATATTTATTTGAATGCAGGGAAAGTAGGGAATACTTTTCTAATCAGAGGTAAATATCAGAGTAAAGGTTTTATAAAATCCATAAAAATAGATTTCATGAGACACCCTAGCGTACATAAATCAATACATTAAAGTTTGCCACATATATAGATTTGAAAATTTTTAAATTAATTTTTAAAAAACCAGCCCCATGCATCGCCTCCACTTTTCTGTTCTCTTTGGATCTGGAGTGGAAAGGGTGGTGACACTTATACAACAGGCGGCGCTCTGCTTAGGTTTTTGACTTTTGAATTGACATCCAGTGCAGAGATTTGGAAAATGATAAAAAATCATAAGTTTGCGAGAAATTTACAAAAAGTATATTAAAAATTGTGTAGATCTGCGGATGACAGGTTCTAGGCAAAACTCTCCTCTTGAAACTAATAGAGATAGGTTTAACTTTGATTTTGAAATGAAAAAGAGGGCTAGAAAAGAAGTTGTTGACCCCGCAATAGAAAAACAAAGTGCTAAATTGCACCGAAATTTAGGCAAAGTTTAGGCTTTTGTTGATTCGCTATTCACTGCTGTTAAAGTGCTTTCTGGCAGAAATACAGAAACAAACTTACATATAGATGCATTCGAAAAATCTCTCAATGACATCTACAACATCGAAGATAGATTGTATAGATTTCCGGCTACAGCACCAAGAAGAAAGAGTGATCACAGTTGAAAATCAATTAGATGGGATGGTAGCTGGTGGAAGTCATGACGCAGATTACACTAAGGTATGTGTGACTGAATTTAAACGCAGAAATAAGTTTAATAAAATTGTAATCTTGTAGAAAATAGCTCGTCTTCAAGGTATACAGATGATTTAATGTCAATCCTGGAAATCTCAAAGGCGCTGTCAACAGTAAACCTTGAAAATGATGTAATCGAAGTATTCCGCATAGGCAGGTGCTCTCATGTTCTGTGTTTATTTATCTAAAATAGGAAATCAACGGAGGAGTATGGGCGCGATGTAATATAAGAGTGTCTGTGGTTAGAAGTCTGATGCAACTTCTCAAGAATCAGGAGACGAAGAAAACTCAACGAACGGAAAACCTATGGAGAATTGAATCTCAAATTAGTGTACAGCAAGCGCCACCAATCATCACTAGAAACTAAGAAACCTGGCTTAAGCCATCAATTCACTGGTCTGAATTTCTTGGTCATAAACGATTTAATCTTTTTTAAAACGATATAGGGCACCGAAAAGGTGTAGGAGTTTTACTTGCATCGGATATTAAACTCTTACATGCTCAGGTCATGATGACTCCTATTATCACTTGTTTTAGTGAGATAAATTTAGTTGGAGCTGAATTGTCTCACAATGGAATTTATTATATTATAATAGCTATATATATATACGAGGGCTGTCCCAAAAGTATCCGACCTACGTTCACGTCTTCGCGCGGAGAGACTCAGGCGATCTCTGGAGGGTACGAACGTCACCAGCAACTCCTAACCTTCCGTCAGTAGCCCGAAATACCGATAAAAGGACTTAGTTCCCACGAAGCGTGTATTTGTTTACTTCGACTTTTTTGCGTTCGTCGCAATTCCCAAAACTGCTCACAGACCAACAAAAAAACCTTCGATTAGAAATCGCTCAGGACAATCTGGAAATGATCAATAGTGATGAAAACTTTTTTAAAAAGGTTATTAGTGGTGATGAACCATGGGTTTATGGTTATGATCCTGAAACAAAACAACTATCTTCGCAATTGAAGTTTCCATCCGACCCTCGGCCGAAAAAAGCCCGTCAAAGTGAAAGCAACATCAACTCAATGATGATTATTTTTTTCGATTATGAGGGCGTTGTGCATCACGGATATGCTCCTACAAGCCAGACAATCAACAAAGAGTGTTACGTTGAAGTTCTGAAAAGATAGCGTGATGCAATCAGGAGAAAACGATCGCAACTTTGGGAAACCGGTGACTAGCTTCTTCATCACGACAATTCTCCAGCACACACATCAAACCTTGTGCAGCAGTATTTATTGAAACACAGTGTTGCGCAGCTCCGCCAGCCTTCATACAGTCCCGATATATCTACCTGCGACTTTTGGCTGTTTCCTCGATTGAAAATGCCGCTTAAGGGACATCGATTCGACGATAAAGAGACTGCCGAAAAAAATGCGACGAATGCATTAAGGGGGGAAATACCTGTAAAATTTTGAAATTTTTTTGTTTTTTTTTGTTCATAAAATGTTAGTATAATCCTTTAAGAATATGTGACCAAATTTTGAGAACATAATTTTAAATATTTCTTATATTATAGAACGTAAACCGTCACGACTCTATACTTAGCGTT
>JAAAKG020086461.1:0-16549 GCA_010014905.2 Druon quercuslanigerum | reverse complement strand
TTCTAAATAATTAAAAGTTATAATTTTAACCATGATAGTCAGACGCAGCTTATTCTAACGATTCCACTGATATAAAAGACTCATTTTTCGGAAAAAATGGCGTTTAACTACTTTTTTACTTTGTAGGGCAGTGCAGGCGACAACGAGAACTACAACGACGTCGATAGACAGAGAAACACCGAAGTAAAAACTTTTTTTCTGACTCAGGAGGCCTCAGAAAATCGACATTTAATGAAATCGGCAAAACTCAGTTTGCACATAAAACTAATACCTTCTCATTATGGATGAGAATGTAAAAATGAGGGTATGAAACTTTGTAGGTAATCGGTCAAGCAGCTTAAGCGTGAGGAAGGTACTTTAAACTGAGATAAACTTTCCATGGTGAATCATAGATATCTTTAACATTGCACGTTACAGGTATGTAACCACGGAAACTTTAGCTTGCTTTGGTGTATACAGTTGACTATTACCCTGCTTGAACGATTACCTGCAGAGTTTCTTACTCCCAGTTTTTCTGTGTTGGTAGTTTTTCTGTACATAAAGGGCACATTTGTGTTCCAGAATTAATTATCAAAACTATCGATTGTATAGTAAAAACTAACTATAATAATTGTAGTTTTAAAATATTTGCGGCGTTTTTATCCAACTTCAGATAGAAAAAATCTCAAGGATTTACTGCCCAAGTGTCCAAAAAATTGTTTAAAGCATGTTAATAAATGTCAGAAGCATAGTTTACAGCCCCAAATGAAATACATAATGAACTATTTCAAAATATGTACCAAATGCTCTAAAAACTTATATCAGAAGGTAAAATTTTCATTGCTAATATTTAACTTTAATTTTAATATAAACAACAGTATGTACTGAAATACGAGTGTTCACGAAAATCATTTTGTGGTTAATTCGGCACATAACCGCAAAATTTCCAAGAAAATTTGATGTACTTCAATTAGCATCCATAGAGGTAACCGGTCATATCTTTCATATTCTCGAACAAAACTAAATGAATGCATGATAAAAATATAAACTGAAGCGGAACAAAACAATTTACCAAAGGATTGTGGGATTCCTTTTTCTTTAAAATGTTAAAAAGAGGTTTTTTGCTCTTTTAATATTAAATTCATGAAAAAAATTTTATTTCGAAGAAAATTATTCAGTTTTTTTTTGTCAGCGCGAGATAATTATTGTTTATCTAATCCACGATTATATATTTTATTATATATGGAAAGAGAAAAACGTTAAGAGATGCGCGCCAAGTGTGCTGCAAATAAGTTTAACGTGAATACATTTATAAGCTCATTTTCGGTTCTACTAAATCTAACTTTAACTATAAAATAAAATAAAATGAAAATGTAAGTAGGTTTCCGTATCATTAATTTTATATTTTAATGTAAACATTGCGTATTTTTTGCGAAGAACGTATTTTTATGTAGATAATATTTCCCTCTCGTTGCTACTCTTTGCCGTAAGATTCGTAGAAAGTGGCAGACCTACCCTATTGGGTCTTCTTGTGCCACTTATTCCACAAGCGACTGATTTTTTTGAACTTGTCAGAAATCAATCATTGAAATCCGTGATTGACACGTCAAAAATTTATCGACATTAATTAATTACTTGACATTAAAAATCGCGAGAAGCCGTTGGGACAGAAAAAAGGCGCATAATCGTCCTACTTCTACCATGACACCTGGAGGGAGTGATTGGGGGTAAAAGGGGAAAAAGGTAGATAGCTAAGACCGGCTTCTTCATTCTTATTTTCAGATATTGCTTCCAGTGGGGAGAACGTGATCCGCACGTCAAGACGAGGGGACGATCAATCATCCGTTTTAATTGCCAGACAAATGGCACACATTAAAGAACGTCTCAAGAATATAAATATTTGAAGTCCGAAGCACGATTAATATTCTATTAGCTCTTCCCTCTCCCCTCTGCACCAATAATTCCTTCCCATTTCCTCTCTTATACCCCTTTCCAGCCGCCTTTTGATATTTCTTTTTAGGCATCCTACGCAACCGCAAATACAATAGCACAGTGCTGCGTCTGAATCCGGGAATCTTTTTTTGAACAAGAAGAACGATTCGGCTGCGTAACGGTGTCGGCCGAATATGGTATTCATATAATTATAGGCTTGTGACACGCACTATTTGTTCGGGGCCCATCGCAGTTAAATGAGTCCGACCGCAGGAGATCCCGGCATCTAGCACAGATGAACAGTAATATTAATGGCGTTAAAAATGTTAATCATTCGCTGCACGAAAGATGGCGCTCTGCTCGCATCGGTGGATTAATAAATCTTTTAACCCAGTGTGCTAATTGATCTTGTCGGATTTTTAGTGCTTCGTCGATCGTATAATCGCCAGAGAATAATTCTCTTGAATTTCAATAGAGAGACAAGAAAAATATAAAACTTCAGCAAAATATAGTTCAAGTCTTTGGGCGGAATGGCTTATTTTATTTTGCAAAGGTTTTATATGATTTTTACTAGGTACCCTAGTTTTTGCAATATCGCGAACCTAATTTCCCCCTGTTGTCTCAAGGCGTGCTTCATGGAAGTGGATTCGGGAAATGACCAGGTTTTTAGCGTTTTCCTAATGGTGTAGAAACGGGAGAGTTTCTGTAGGCGTATATAAGGAGTGTCATCATACGACATTCATTTGGAACTGGTTAGCGAAAACTTAAAAGTAGGCGTGGACTGCTGGGCGTGACTTGAGTAGTAAATTCCCTCTGGAGACGTACTTACTACGAGATGGCAAACTCCAACTCCAGGTGCATTATCTAATTAAAGCATTAATTTGTTCTTCTTGGGAACTAACGACGGTTGTGAAAAAAGGTCAGGCCTTTCTAAGCCTCGTCTCCATGGGCGTTCCCGAGTAAAAATTCTTCGGCTTGGTTTTGACTTGAATTGCCCCCAATCAAGACATGCTGAAGTAAAAAAGGTCGACTTGAACATGTCTCAGTTTTTAGACGTAGCCAGACTTCAATGTATGCCTTGAAGACAAGTTTCTATGCCTTGAAGACATTTATTTATGTCTTGAGCCACATATTAAATAAAAAATGAATATTGAACTCAAAAACGTGCGCTTTATAACTTTGAGTGTATACCTGTCCTGGAAAAAGGGTTATTCTGACTGTCCTAATTTCATACTTATAAATTTTTCATTCATCAATTTTAATTTTATTTATGAGTCCAAAAATGTTCGACCATCTCAGCAAAGACAAGGCTCGTCCTGAGACAAGTAAACGTCGCCTTAGCCAAGAAAAGGATCGATTTGAGACAAGTAAATGCTGTCTTGCCTCCCGTGACCATAAACCTGAGACGAAGGCTTATGTCTCGACTCAGTTTTGAGACGCAGCCTGACATCGATGTCTTGAAGACAAACTCAACACATCAACAAGCCAAACTCAAGTCGAAGCATTTTTATTCGTGTTATTATTGAAATCACTAAAGGTAGCGATAGGCGAGTGTGGCTGAACGGATGTCATCAAGGAAAAAATTCTGAAGGTGGCTTGTTAAAAGTAGGCGTGGACTGATACGCATTCCTTGAGTGGTATATAATTTAAAATATGAAACTTGTGCCACTCATATCACTTTGCGTTCCTTCTGGAGACGAATCACGAGTTACCAAACTCCGACACCATGTGATCTATCTAATGAAAGCCTGATTTTGTCTTAATTGGGAACTGACTAGGGGTTAGTTAAAACAAATAGACGGAGTTTTCTGAGAGATTTGGGTAGTACGAAATTTCTACATTTTCTATCTGTGGGCGTTACGATTAAAAAAGGTAAAGCTGGACATTTTAAGATTGCCATAATGGGCGTGACAATTTAATCGTTTCGAGAAGCCTACAAAATTATCGTAGAAAAGATACATCATTGGCATCTGTAATCTTATTGACAGCGCACAAATGAAATTATACACCTATTGAAAAATCTTATTCTAAATAAAGTTTTCGCTATGTTCTAATCTACATCTAGGGTTCGCACTCTAATAATGCTTATTATATGTACAATACTCATTAGAGATTCTTTTGGTGTGAAGTGTTTACATTTTTTATCTGTCGGTAGCCGAACATCTTAATAATTATAGGTTCGTTAAGTGTCAAAAAAATGATGGTCTCTAAATGCTTCATTTAAGCGATCGCCAAAGCGCAAGAGGTTAATAATGGCTTTAAATCATATTCTGATGTATTTACTGAAAAAAGTAGGTATAACTCTTGCTTTTATAAATACCGCAAGGTTGCAGACGGCCCTGTAAACCAACCAGTGGCGAGACGAAAGAATTGTTTAAGACGACGTTAACAACCATTACTGCCATACTACTGCCGCAACTACCTATCTCCCCGAGGAAAGATCGCTTCCGTGATGTTTACGCCAGTGTCGATTCAAGCACCCCCTTCTCAGTTCCTTCACCTCCACCCACTTTGCTCCACATCCTCCCCTGAAATCCGACATTTCGAGAAACAATATCCGTGCTGATATTGCATAGGGTTCTACGTAATTCACTTGGAAATACGATTGTTTTGTTGTTCCCGGTGACAAATGCTTTCGACCCAGTAGGGGAGCCAAAGTTCTGCGGAGGAAGTCGTACGAGTTCATGTATGTACCATATATGGTTTCTGATCTACGTATTGTGAAGCGTCCATTGTGTTTACAATATTTCAATTAATATTAACACTATGTGAAAATGAAACATCTTTCAGAGTTAATCCATTTATTATGTAGGCACTTACATCTATATAAATAGAAAAGAAAGTTTTTAGTTAAAGATATTTTTTACATAATTATATGTGAAAATTTTTTGGAACTTTCTTGGCATTTGTATTCAATGTTTTTAACATTTTTAGTACTTTTCCCTTTTAAAAATTTACTTTTAAATACTTATAAGCTAAAATACTTGAAAAGTTACAAGTTAAAAATGTTGTAATGCAATCACACAAGATAAAACGATTTCCGTAATTTTTATAATTTTCAAATCATTTTAAGACCCTAATTCTGCAATTTTAATATCAAAGTATTGAAATTTGTATAGAATATTAAAAATCCCACTAAAAGCACCTACGGTGCAAAAACTTGGTCACGTGCAAATAAATAAAGTTGTAAAGTCAAAGTCAGCCGAGTAAAAGTATTTATGAACAAAATCTAAAAATTACATCAACTTACAGGCGTTCAATGTATTTCTTCACTCCAAATAGCACTATAATTTATTTTAGAGGTCCTCTCCTTTTTTTAAGAATCTTCTCCAGAATTTAATTTATCAACGACTGACTCTTTAATATAAACAATCCTGCCAAGTTGTTACAATTTTCAAACTTTGTTTATGAATAACTTTTATAAATTTTCTTCAGAAATTTAAATTCCAAACAAAAAATTAAATTTTTTTTGTTATACTCTTAATCAATTTTAGATGTTAATTTTTTTGTCTACTGGTCTATTATTGTTGATTTTTCTTTATTTTACTTAGCAAAATTTGATTTCACAACTTTATTTGTGATGCAATCCGAGAAAAGGTACCCACTAAGCAAGAAATAGATTTTTTGGATTATGATGGATCCTATAAGTTCTCTAATTTATCTTTCTAGGGGTACAATCAGACATGTTTTATCTGCATTATTTCACGAGAAATATGTAAATGATTGTAATGATGCCAGCGGTTCATTCGTTCAAATTTTGGGGAAAAGGGGATTTTTTAAAGTTTAAGGGGATTTCTTAAAGTGTAAAGCAAGTGAAAATATATTAATAAATACTATATTTTTTATAACAATTTGTATTTTATGATTAGGGACTTTGGATACATCATTTCCGCACATCAGTATCTCTAAAAAATGTAATTGTATCATAACGACCTCTTCTAATTAACAGACAGTTTCTTTTTTTCTTAATATAGCATACCTAATTAATTCAGACTTCTTTTTCTCGATTGTTTTTCGGAATAGATTTACCTTATTTTGCTTTTATTTTTCTGAAGTGCGCAACTTGTTTAAAGTCATCATAAACTCCTGAACAGCAACGCCTATAGGATCCTTACCTATGACACCCTTTAATTTTTTTTGTATCGAATCAGAATTTTATGTAGCTTCAACATGCGATTTTTCGGCATTTTCTAGATCAGCCTCTAAAGTTACAATGTCCTTTTTTTCCTTTATAATATTAGCTAGCAACGCCTTTTCTATAGCATTTCGTTCCGCTTCGGCAGCCTGCTTAGCAAGTTTTTCTGAGACAAGTCGCTTTTCTTCTTCTAAGTACGCTAAGTGTGATTGATGAGCATATCTCACACATTTCAAGAGATCCTCAGTTAATGGTACTTTGTGAATTTGAAAGGTATACTGCTTTAACCCGACAACAATTGCTAGCTTAGCGTTAAGTGTTCGTTCAATCATATTCAGATTTTTATCCGTTAGAATTTGACCCAATTTAGAGAAACCTCTCTCAACATCTGCACTTCCATGAGTTATAGCCAAAGCATTTTAGACAACGCATTTTAAAATCGGGTATCTGCAATTAGAAGTCGTCTTTAGCAAAAAAAAAAAAAAAAAATTATTCCAATAATCGTCTATTCTTTCGCTTTTGTTTAACGAAAAGCGAACATCTTTATCTTTTTAAAGTAATTTCCACTCAGTTGAAACCTCATCAGTGTCAACATCTTTTAGTGGTATAAATTCAAAATAGTTCATTTCCGCGAAATCTTTAATTTTAAGAGTAAGATGCTTTACTGATTCGATAAAAAAGTTTTTTTATTTCTAACTGTAAAACCGATTTATTCTTTGAGTCAACTTCTTCATGGAATCTTGAGCCTTTTTTCCGCAGTGAACGACGCACAGTGGTTCAAAATCCCAATCCAGTCAAAACCTCTAAACATGTAAAAAACATGTTGAACTGTACACACCCGAACGTTTTTGGAGTCGTTAAATTAAAAAATGATATTTGTTTTTCAAAATTCAAAATGGCGGACACAAAATGGCGGCCGACTTGCATAAAAAAATAGAGTTTCGAATAAAAATCAACTTTTATTAACCATTTCTGTGTCGCTAATTCGAAAATAATATTTGTTTTTCAAAATTCAAAAAGGCTGACACAAAATGGCGGCTGATTTGCATAAAAAAAAGCTTTGAATGAAAATCAACGTTTATGTACGTTTTTGGTGTAGCTGAATTTAAAAATGATATTTGTTTTTCAAAATTGAAAATGGCGGACAAAAAATGGCGACCGACGCCGAGCCCGTGCTCCAAGCCCCTCGCTATGCACCGCGTCGGGCCCAGGAAACGGCGCGCTACATGCCTTTCTCGCATTCAACGTAGTAAGAATGTAAGCGGTTCTCTGAGGTTCTTATAACTAATCCTCTATTGAATGTCGAAATTTTTACCGCGCGAAATAGACAAAGGAGCGCGAGCATTCCGACATCTCTTTCAGACGCATACATTATTATTTTCACTTAAAAACTAGTACCGAAATATTTTACATAACTTTACGATTAAAATCCATAGCGTTCGGATATACTTGTTAAGTTGCAACTGCCTTTTTTTGACGCTTACATTCCACTAGGACGCGGGAGACTATTCAGCTACGTCACGAGCGTTCGGCGCGGAACATTTGACTTTGAGCGACTACCTACTCAAAACTAATGAATGTGAACATATGCCCTTTTAAATTTCTTGACTTTTTTCGAGGTTTCGACCGGAAATTTGGGATTTTGAATCACTGTGCGGCGTTCAAATCAACAAAACTATCAAACTTGCTTAGAAAAGACTTAAAATCAGTTTGATCAAACCTCATCTCTTAAAAACCGTACGGTTTTACTACGCTTAATATTAGTAAAAAAAATAAGCTTCTTCAGTTTAGAGTACAAAATGTGAATAAGAGGTTCCTCTTTTTGAAATAACAACGTAAATTCTTTTGTGAAATTTCAAGTTACTTTTCAAAGTCAGGTTTTCTAAATGATCTTTGATGTATAAAAAAGTTTTCTTATCTAGAGTCTTCGGATACTTATTTCTACTGCCGGGCCTAATGAGAGCCACCCTGTAGATAGACAAACGATCATTTTTCAGCCTGCTGACCTTGAAAAATCGACTTGCTTACACTTTCAATTTTACAGAATTTTCTTACAACTGACTCCTGAAAAACTAGCATCCATCTACACATTATCTCTAAGCCGACCTTGCCTTCCTCGCTTTGCAGCGCATCGCACGCATGACGCTACTTTAAGAGCCACCTTGTGCATTATAAAAACATGAGATGGTAATTTTAAATCTTCTTGGATTTCACTATATTTCTCACATCGGAAATCTCTTTTGTGAAAATAGTAATATATTTGAACAACAAAATCCGAAGCGTCTAAGCTCAAGCAATCTGTTCCTTTGAAAAACGCATTATGTGCAATGTGTAATTACAAGTGTCGATATCAAGCAGACGCTTTAAGTTTAATTTATGTAGATACTCCTCAAAAAGTCGCCAGACCTTTTTGTTCACGTTAGGTCCATCGCAGCCCAAAGTTAAGATTTCATCATAAGATAAACCGTTAGACTTTATCGCTTTTTTCAAATAATGATACATAGTATCACCATTACCTTTGTCAATGAAAAATGTTTCAAGATGTCGAGTTACAATGCATTATTCATTACTCGACTAGAATCCTACTCGAATTTGCAATTCTTTCGTACTCTTGGCGATGAATGTTTCATCTAATTGATATGTAAACAGAATATCAGGGGCCTTCATATCTAAAAGTATTCAATCTTTAAAATACGGTCCAAATGCTTCAGAAATAAAATACTGCACTCTAGTATGAGATAGCGAGAAGTCTTGAGGACATCCACCGGGAAAGATAAGCTGGAAAAGATTTTTTTTATTATCACACAATTTTGTTGAACTATTTGACTGAACAATTTCCATGACACCATAATAATTGTGTTCTTGTGGCAGCTTCCCGAGGATTAAACATGGTTACTTTATTTAGTATATTAGAAGATGGTTCCTCAGTTATAAGCTTTACTACGTGTTTTACACTTTTCGCAACTTTGTGCAACTGGGTTGCACAAAGTACATATCTTATGGATCTTTTTTAGCGCTTTTAGAAACTAGCGTTCCGTTACAGTCTTTCTATTGAAGCAATTTATCCTGAAATTTACTTCAACTGGTCATAGTGGTCATTTTGAATTTTCGGACTCCTAACTTTTATGATTATTTAAACCTCAGACACCTGAAATTGAGAAGGAATTAGGTAAATTATTAAATAATTGAGAAGCAATATGTATTACTAACCTGTATTAAATTAAGTTCTGCTAAACTGAATTCGAAAGAGACGAATTTCAAGCATTTTTTAGTGAATATCTATTTATTCGATGATAAATATAGTACAGCGGATATTACTGAAACATAGGTTAAATTTTGATTGAAATTAATATTTGTAATTTAACAGGTCGCAAAGCTAGTAGGTCGAATAGTAAAAAAATGCAGAACGTTACATGCTGTAGAATTAAATTATTAAATTACAATTAAATTGTAGGAATTAAAGGTTTTAGATTTACTTTTAATGCGTCTAAATGAATTTTACTTACCTAAGTATAGAATAATATTGTTACAAGCAATTATCCTGACAAACCTACACATTATTTCTTTCTTGCAGCATAATTGTATTGAGAACAATCTAGACTAACTGCAAAAAGAATGGGTTAAACATGTTCAATATTATTCAATAATTATACACATTTTGATTTGCAATATATAAACAGGCTGATTAAAAGTAAAAGTACTTTAAAAGTTAATTTAAATTTAGTTGATTCAATTGGACGAGATGGATGAATCCTTTTCTCTCGCTTCTCGTGGGAATAACAATGATAACACCAAACATAGTTGTAGTAACTACGGTTCGAGGTAATAGAACGCGCAGGGCTCCCGACAATAGAGATGGAAGAGCGAATGAAAGTGGAGTCAATGCGATAGATCGATGAAATCACAACTAGCTAGAATGCCATGATGGGAGTGCAACCACTGAACGAGAGAATTACATGGTACGAATGCATGCTCTGTGATGCAAGAAACACCCAGAGCTATCGCACTTTTCGCATCAACGTCTGCAAAACCATGATGAAGAGCTTTGTGGACAATTTTCCGAAGAATCCAACCTCTGGACTATCAACTGTTGTGTGTATAATGCAGCGAGAGCTTTGGCTGATGCAAAACGTAAAATAAAGATAGGCTGTGCAAGACAGCACACACCCCGCATAAGCGTGTGATTGAATACATAACATCTGACAGGAATTTTACCACCAAGGTTCGGAAGTTTGCGCGCGAACTTCGGATCCGTTATCACACACTTAACAAGTTAAAGCTGCTGACCATCGGGCAGCATTTTGTTGAGAGAATAGGGATACTATCTAACGCTAAGAGGAATCTACAGCGAAGGGAGAGATCGGTTAGTGAAAACCAACAGTTTCTCTCTGACCCATCTTGACTCTTCCAAGACCCTCCAGTTACTGTCCATCATCCGCCCAAACCAAAGGTGGTCGAAGACTTTTGAAGAGAAGTTTACGAAGTGCAACATAGACAAGACGAAGACTCAGAGAGCATAAATAGCTTCAAGGGGCTGTGTGATGCCCTTATAACAACACCTGAGGAAGAATGCCCAACCATCACTACTGTGGAGGTGAGAAGAGTATTCAGAGATATGAAGAACTATTCGGCTCCGGGACCCGATGGTATCAAGACCATCTGGCGAAAGAAGTTTCCTTCAACACATCAGCATATGTCCCGTATTTTCACCTCATATTTGAAGTCGGAAGAGCCAATTCCTGAGTAGTTGGCGGAAGGGTTCACAGTACTCCTGTCGAAAAGGGAAACCTAGCTGGCCCAAAAAATCACAGGTTAATCACTTGTCTGAACACACTGTCTAAGATATTTACAGTTATCCTAACTGATAGGATTGTTTGGGCTGTCAGACATGTGTGGTAAAGACATGTATGAAAAACGTGGCTCAAAGAAAGGCGTAACAGGATGTCGGGAGAACCTGCTTATCGATAAATGTATCTGTAAAGATGCAGCAACCTACCAGCGTGACATATCGATGGCCTGAACTGATTACCGGAGAGCTTTTGATTTGTTCTCCCATAAAGTTATCATCTGTATTTTGGAAAGCTTAAAGGTTCATCCGCAAATCGTGAGGTGCATAGAGAGGTTGATGCCACTTTGCAAAACCAGATTTACTATCTCATCTGGAAAAAATCGTGACATCTAACAAGGTCACTTTCCAAAGAGGTATCTTTCAGGGCTACTTCATGAACCCACTCCTCTTGCGCCTTACATTATTTCCACTATCTCTAACACTTCGCCATTCCCAGGAGTAGCTCTGCGGCAAACCTGCAAATCGAAAGCACAAGGTCATTCATGTATTTTACATGGATGATCTTAAGATCCATGCTAAAAATAAAGACCAACTACATGTAGCTCTAGGGATTGTCGAACGACACACTAAGGAAATAGGATTGGAATTTGGGTTAGAAAATCCGCTAAGATTTATTTGAAGCGAGGACAGACCTTTTCGCTGGAGAGACTTATGCGTACCTGAGCGTGCTACAGAGCCGCATTCAGGATGTGACATCTATAAAGGATACTCTCCGAATCAGATATAAATCAACTCATCTGTCAGATTTGGACTTCCGAACTGTCGGCGAGGGACAAAGTATTTGCAACGAACATGCTTGCCTTCCCGGCAATACTCTATTCATTGGGAGTGATTCCATGGACGAAGAACGAACTCAGATCAATTGATATCGGGACACGAAAGGTTATGCACGTAAACAAAAGCATGCATCTTAAGTCCTCTGCTCCGCGACTCTGCATCTCACGCAGTCAAGGTGGTCGCGGGATATTGAATCTTAAATGTCTTCACAACAGGATTATTTTTGGTACAGCACATAGAGTCAAAAATGGCTCTTCTTAAAATGTTCAAAAAGCATGAAGAAGTGGGCAAAGGTGCGTTTCTGTACAAAGCAGTGGAGGCTGCTGCTGAAACACTCGGACTTATCTTCCGTATGAGGGGTGTGCAGAATGCATCAAATTTTATCTATCTTGAATAGTCACTCCTGAAAGCCCGGAATCAGGCAGCACAGGACAAAAACTTCCGGGAACAGCTCCTCGATAGTAGGATGACGGCATCTTCCACAGAAATGTGGAGGATCAGTCAATGTCGTGTGAGCTAACTTTTGCTTTCCTTAAATCACTAGGATTGTAGTCGAGCACGGAGAGTCTTATTTTGACATGTCGAGATGGTGTCATTTCCACTTTAACATACCGTCGCCACATGTTGAGCCAAGAAATTCCCGATGATCGCTCCAGGGCACAATTCGGCACTAAAAGTACTTTATTGTCATCTCTGTCACTCATACGGCATTAACCTTAATATCGATCCGCTAAACGCTCCTGGGGAAATAGAGTTAATTATCGAGAAATCCTGCGGTTGAGTGTCTTGAAACTATCTGATAATTTTTACAAAAATAGATCTAAACTTTGTGAGAAAAAGGATTTAACGGGATT
This sequence comes from Druon quercuslanigerum, assembly GCA_010014905.2. Lineage (NCBI taxonomy): Eukaryota > Metazoa > Arthropoda > Insecta > Hymenoptera > Cynipidae > Druon > Druon quercuslanigerum. Next base: position 4,023 of record JAAAKG020086461.1, on the reverse strand, counting down.
TTTCAAATTTAAGGGGGGAAGGGGGAAAAGGAAAAAAATGGTGTTAGGGAAAAAGTGTACGGACTGGAATCCCTGTGATTGAAACAAAGTGTTTGCACGCATGCGGAGCGGCAGCTTGACGCCTCAGCTCTTTTTCTTTTCCGACCACTTCCCCCACTACTTGTCGACTCCCCTGCGTTCTCTACCTTCGATGATTGCGAAAACCAAAAGGAAAGATTCACTTGATCCTGAACAGAAAATTGCCAAACACAATGGATTATTATTTTCCTGTTTTTCACTTGAATCAATATAATATTGTAATAAAAATGCATGTCGATTTCACTCATAAAATATGATACTCATATCTATTTTATTCATATTAGTTTATCTTTGAAAGATTTTCTTTCATAATTTGGGTTACAATGTGTCATTTCCAATGAAAGTTTCATATCGAAAAGTCGTTTCAAACATGCAATTGATAGAGATTTAATATTATATTAAATAAAATTAATTTTTTATTGCCTTTATGTATTTAATTTCCTCCATAAAAGTCCAGGATTTTATTTGTAAAGTTTTATTTGGATGAAATTCATATTTTAAGTGAAAGCGACACGTATGATTTTGCATTATTGTTTTTAATGTTTATTTCTCTTACCGGAATTGTATAACTTATTCAAAAAATACTTCAAATACTTTATGTTCACAGCTTAATTAGGTACAAATCTAGTTCTGGTGATGGCTTCTGCCTGCCTGTCTGTCTATCCGTCCGTTTGTTCGGCTGTCCGTCCATCTGTCCGGCTCTCCGTAAAAACAATAACTCTCGAAATAATGAAAGAATCAAATCGAGCTTTCTTAAACTTTTTTTAAGTCCCAAAAAAAGAAGAAATACGTTTACTAGCCATTTTGAATAGAAATTTAAAAAGATAGAGTATTTCCAAACATTTTTTAAGCAATTTTTTTATGATTCAAAATTTTTATGAAAAGCTATTCGTAGTACTCGGAAAGAAGAACAATTTATCACCATTACTTTTCCTTTAAAAAAAAATTATGTTAGTCAGCCCGGGAACGGGATGAGAAAAAAGTGGGGAAATACGGTTGAAATGTAAGAAGTGGAGGGTCAGAACTTCCCTCTGAGACTTCTTCTTCGCACCGTCTCCTCGAGATCGAGACTTCTTCAATCACTCGCCCTGTAAAACTTCATTTTTGCCTAGTAGGTCCCTTTTCTCGGATCACGTTACATTTAATTCTTTGAGGCCAAGTTTGTGCATCATAGATGTTTTTCGTGGTATTTCACTACTTTTTGGAAAAAGTATATAATAAATATTAGAAGTAAATGCTTGTGAAGAAAACTAAACAATAACTAAAAGGTGTTACTAAGAGGTGGGTCAACTTGAATGGATATAGGTTATTATTCACACAGAGCACACCATCGAAGGATGTCTGCTGTCCCAACAAAGAACATGGGAATTTGCACTTACCATAAGAGTCATAGTCGCCCATTTAACATGGATTACTTACACAGAGTTAACCCCTTTTGTTGTAGCTTGTTTTTTGTAGAATGTGACGTTAGGGCAACTTGAACGCTGAGGGTCCCATTCTCGCTCGAGTCAGGTCAGTTTACTCACACTCCCTTCTAACACTTTCCATGGTCCCTTGGATTTCCTTAAAATTTACGGAAGATCTTTCAATCAGCGCAGTTTATGAAATGAAGGCAAGGCTCCGTTTTCTGTCACTTTATGGTCTATTGTACAGCGCGTTTTTAGTTGATTCGTCTATTTATGTGAAAAATAAATAAAATGACGAGAGTGATTCACAGATATTCTTTTTTTAGCCGTAGGCGAATGTAATTACATGTTCCTGAATTAATATTATTTAAATCGTATAAAACGTATGACACACTTATTGACAAAGATAAGATTGTACTCAATATGTTATATAAAAATAGTTAAATTTCTTTATAATATTTAAAAATTACATGAATTGAATTCTATCACAATATATTTTTCCCACTTCGCATACATTTTTCACGGTCAATTAGAATGAAGAGTTCGAATACTGAAGCTACATGTTTTTCATTAAAAATAATGAAATCTGAACAGAAAGTAAAAACAATCCTCGTGAAAATCATATTGCATTTTTAAATTTTATAATCGAAGTTTAATAGTTTTTTGAATTAAAAAGTTTGTATGCAAATGCTTACTAATTTACATGTATAAAATGGAAGGTATTAATACAATAATTTTAATATAAATGCAGTTAAACTAAATTTAGAAATTTCTAACTATTGTTGACATATTATTAATTGAAAGAATAATTTTTTTGAACTAAACACTTTTCACATTACAAGTGAGAATAACTTGATTTTAAATATTTTAAAAATCCTTACAAAATTTGAACCTTTTTATGTCAAAATCTTGAAAGATGCACGTGTTCTTATACATTTTTTCAAAATTTCAATTATTTATAAAATGTTTTAAGACCTTCCAAATATCTTTCAAAATTATGAAAATCCTGCGAAATTAAAAATAAATTCCTTAAAAGTTAAACCTTCCTCAATCTGTTTTGACAATTTTGGAAATCTTTGTAAATCTTTTTAAATGTAATTTTAAAATCCTTTTTCTAAATAAAAAAATCATTTTCAAATTACGCAGAAATCTCAAAAAAATGTTTTTAGTTTTTTGAAACTTCTCACAATTCCTGAAAAACTTAAAATAGCCGGAATAACCGGACTTGATCGGTACACAGACCCGCCTTGAATTAACAGTAAAATATTCCGAAATATTAAATCATTATACTTTTTGTCAGTTAAAAATTTGTATTTGAATGTGCTAAAAACAGAATACTTTAGAGTAAAACAATATTTTATATATAATAAAAGCCTTTCATTATAAATCCATTGTTAGGAAGTTATTTTCAATATAAACCATTTATAATGTTAACACCTGGAAATTCTTAAATTTTTGTGAAGATTCAGAATCTTCTTCTGAAATTAATTATTTTTAACTTTTTCATGTTCAGAAGTACAGTTTAATGCAAAAAAATATTTTTTTTGTATTTACAATTAATATAATGAAAAATGTTTATTGTCGACAATTTTTAACTTTAAATGCTTTTAATTTTGAAATGTTTCAATCTTCAAGACTGTATGTAAAAATCCTTTAAAGATGTACACTACGTATAATTAATTTCAAAAGTCGCCAAGCTTTAAGATTATTTAAAAAATTAAAGAAAATAGATGTATTACATTAGAAAAAATAATTCATATTGAAATTGTTTATTTAACAGTAGTTATTTCGAGTTTTAGTTTTTGCTTTCTCTTTAGGAAAAGGTTACAATTCTTATTTATTCCTAATGATCAAGACCTCATTTTATTCTTCGAAGGATTCTCTACACTAATATTTGGGTCATGCTAATTAAAATTTAATCTATAATTGTCTATAACAATAGTAACCGTATGATTTTTCAATTATTGTTATTTAATAAAATCAACCTAAATATAAGTTTAGAGAATCCTGCTGTTAAATAAACAATTTTAATCTGAGTTATTTTGTCTAAAGTGTGCTTAGAAGCCTCCATCATTATTTACAGAAATTAATAATAGATCTTTTTTTGTTGATTTTATAAATCATTTTAAAGATAGGCAATTTTTGAGATTGATTGTACGTAGTTTGCATCCTTTAATTAAAATTGTATGCTTAAAAAAATAGATGTAAAATGAAAAATTTGTTAAGCTTAAGATGTTTCCAATTAAGCATTGTAAACTACATGATATCACAATTGGAACATAATACTTTAACTAATTCTTTAAAAAACTATTGAAATCGAACGTGGAAGATTTCTTGTATTAAAAAATTGTACAATGTACGGGCGAAAAAAATTCTGTCATTTTCCGGTTTGTCCCCGGCTCGAAAATTTTCCCATTTACCGGTCCAGAAGTCTTATAGAATATTATTCAATACAATTTTGCAGAAATTTTTGATGTAAGTTGTTGGCTTTAGGGTCAGGAGAATTGAAACTAATTAAGTTGTTTCAAACGTTTCGGCA
>JAAAKG020086450.1:0-16549 GCA_010014905.2 Druon quercuslanigerum | reverse complement strand
ATCTTTTGTTGTTATTTTATGTTGACCGTATGACCAACCAAATTTATATTCCAAAGAATAACCACGTTATTTTAAAAGATATCATTTTAAAAAGGAAGGTTTCATGGTCTCGTTTGAAAAAGTTTTCTTGCAAATCACACAACCTGGAAGTGGAGAGCTTTTTAAATTCAAGACGAAACCATTTCCTTAGTGACCAGACCTGTCTGCAATTTATTTTTCTTAGTACTCATATAGCTCCGATTTCACTATCCTATGTTTTAGATAACACGACGATTTGAACTATAACCATAAATAAATATTCTATGAGGAATGTAAAAAAAACGAAATTCAAAAATCAACGCGGTACCCCTTGAAATTGTTGCCTACCCTTGGGATACCGCGTGCCGCCGTACCACAGTTTGTAGTGTTTGTCTGCACCGCTCCTGGTGGGCGGTCCTCTGAGGAGCCCTTCACCTTTGTTGGTGCGTTGGATGAGGATCCCGATTCGGGGCCCTCATTCTTTTTGAAAATTTTGTTGTTCATCGACGATTTGTTCCAATGAGAAGCTAGGGAAATAAAGATCCACCTGCAGAGCCCCGCTTGCAGGGGGGCGGATTTGCATACTATGGGACTCGAACTGGTGTCCCAAAGTCTCCGTTAAGACACCTCCTTTGTGACTCTGGCTTGTCCATCTTGACTGAGCTAGGCGCGCCAGGGTATTCAAGGATTTGTTAACCCTGGTGCCATTTAGCCCTTGACACGGCGATCACATCGTGGTCACTCACGCCCTTGATATTCCAGGAGGCTTTGCTATTACCCCATGGAAGGATCCCTTCTTAGGCTAGGTCCCACAGACTAGAGCCGTTAGTTTCCCAGAGCAGCTATACCTCGCGATGTAGTCTCTCTGGTTGACCTACCTGCTCCAGATCTATAGTCCGATGAGACCAGCCTTCAGCTCTCTTACCAGATACAAGGTCACACGGTCCCTAGGGAAAGATTTTAGTGCGATACTGTCACAGCAAATTATGATCTAACATTTTTGAATTATTATTTGGCTTCCACATATTTGCGGTCAGTGTCAATTTGAGATTATCAAATATCATATATATTTCCTCGAAACTGGGTAACTTTTTCTTATCAAATTTTCTTTTGGTTCAAATTAGCAACACGTCATCTCGTACGTGGACTTCTGTCTTATCTTTAAAATGGTGATTTTTGACGATGCAGAATGTTTTGTCACTTTTCTAAAAAATCCTGGTCTCGTTTATTATCTATTTTTGCATTGCAACCTTCATAACAATACTTTTTTAATATTAAAAAAAATGAACACATTGCAATTACAAAAATTGAGAGAAGATAATATAATGGTTTTTGTCATTTTTTCCTCTATCTTCAACCGGTTTTTTCAATATACGCATGACAATGAATTTCATTTTATCAAAATGCATTTTTCAGTTTAAAAATAATATCAAAACCGAAATTTACATGCATATGAACATGCAAAAACGTCAGTCAAAAATCGAGCGCGCAGCGCCAGTGTCATGGTTAAAATGTGTAACTCAAAGCCTGCAGAGCTTTGAGAAAATTAATATTTAACTATACTTAATTAAGTAGGAACTTCAGAATATGAAAACGCGTATAAATACTTCGATCTAAAATAGATCCTTTTGATAAAGTTTTATTCAAGCATTCCAAATGCAAAGAATAAATACCCAAGCGCAAAGCGCTAGAATCAACAGATGTGCGCCCTAGGCGCGCTCAACCTCACGAGCGACGAGAATGTGCCCACGACGCAGGCAGATTTTTTGTTAGGTGTTTTAGGATAAATAGACAATTTTATTCTGTACTTTTGTATAAAAAACATAGTTTTTCCGTTTCATCTGAAGTTTATTAAATTTAAATATTAAAGGAGAAAACCCAAGCTTTCTTTCTACCCCGAACAAAATAACAAAGCGTTCTTCTGTGAAAAAAGTCTTATTTCTTTTTCACTTTCATCTTTGAAGGTTGATAATTTGTTTTTTTTTCAAAAAATGGGCAATATAAATAGATACGGGGTGAAACAACGTATCGAAAATATACTGGACAACATTTTTTTATTACCATCAGAAAAGATACAAATCACTAAAACAGATGGCATATTATCACAAGTAAACAACGGAAATATCATGTGTAACCTTAAATATTTTTAAGGAAAAAACATAAACTTTCTTTTCCGATAAAAAAGTACAAAATAAAATATTCACTCTTTACAACAAAGTCAAATTTCTTCTTACTTTCATTTTTGAAGGCCAGATATTTATTTTTTCTAAAAATGCTTATTATTGTTGGAAATGGGCGTGGAAATCCGTATCGGAACTGTACTGGACGAAAAATTTGTTATCACCGTTAGAATAGTTAGAAATCATTAAAATAGACGATATTCACGAAAACCCAAGACTCTTCACCCTCTTTTCCTCGATAAATAATTACTCAATTCCCTCATAAACTACTATCTAATAGCACAGCACGTTGTCAAAGTTTTCGTTAGATTGGAAAAATTTAATTTTTTGAGTCGTCACACTTGAGAAATAAAATAATGACCCGCCATTATACTTGGGCAATCCAACAGTTCAGAAAAACTACAGCGCAGCTGTAGCTCTCAGGGAAAACTACTGCATAGTATTTTATTACATTAAAGATGGAAAGGGGTGAACAGTTTCAGATTTCCATGGGTATTTTTAGTGGAAAGGAAAGAAAATTAATTACTTTTTTAAATAATTTAATTTCAAAAGTTGTTTTTGGTCCATTCTTATTTGCAATGATAATTCTGACCTTTATTCTTTAACTTTAAATTTTAAACTCGAGAATTTTAAATCATCTTGTAAAAGTATACTGTATAGATGGATTCTTTTTATAGTTTCCCTTTTATTTCCATTCATCTATATTGAATAAAATTCGCGACCCTTCGCCTCGTGCGCAGCAGCCGGCGAACAATAAGCATGCGTCCGGAATGCCACAGAATGCTGTTAGTGACAGTTTGTCAGTTGAGTTGCCAGAGTAAGGTTGTAGTAGTAGCTGGCAAACTGGCACTTTGGTGGGATCGAAGCCTATAAAGGTTCGCTCGTACCAACCAAGTCTATTCCAAGAGAGTCATTCGCCTTCGCGTTACATCGCTTTTCAATTTCATTTAGAAAGGTTGAAATTATTTAAAAGGACTCAGAAGTCGGTACAAGTTCTTTTCTGCGGTTATTGACAGTGCAGCAATATAAAGGTGCTGTTTGAAAAGGAAAAAAAAACCAATTGGCTTATATACTTGGTTTTGAGGTTTCTACTAAGTTTTGTGTGCCTTTTCACTTCACTGCAGTACTTACAAGTTTGGTGACACAATTCTCGATTTTATATTGATATTTGAAAAAATGCCGGAGTGCACGTGCAAGTTTAATAGAATTGAAGGTGAAGATAATCACGAATGCCAGTTAAAACTCCCGGTAGAGAAAATTCAAGTGAAGAATTTGTATGATGGTGACAGACCTGTTGATGATCAGAATTTCCTGAGGTAATTCATTAGAGGTATGCACTCGTTTATTCGTATTTTTAATAAAAAATTTATGCACGCTTGGAACATTAGATTTTTCGAAATAGAATAAAATATAACTGTACACTAAACTAGCTTGATTTCCTTGGATTATTAGAATTTTTTAAATAAAAATAATTTCCTTCTTTTGGTCAAAAAATTGATCCAAAAGTCAGGTTGAGTATTCGAAATTCGACTTGTTCAAATATTTGAATAATTTGGATTTCAAAGATTTGACTTGACCTTTGAATTCCTGTTTTTACCAAACAAAGGAAATCAAACAAAGGAAATCAAACCGGTTTAATGTACATTTAATTTATTTTTCTATTTCGAAAAATCCAATTGTCCAAGCGTGTCTAAATTTGTAGTAAAAATTCGAATAAGCAACTGCGCAGCTTTATAATTCATCATTTTAGTGTAAATACTCTAAAATTATAATAAACTATATTTTTTTAATATTTTGAAAATACTGTAGTATTACATATTATATATTGAATATTCATTAGCCATCTGTGAAATAAAATTAAAGCAGTATGCAAATTAAATTACATGTTTTCAGTTATCTGTCACTGAACAAATAATAACAATATATATGTCATTCCTACACGTGCGCGGTTATCGTCGATTGCATAAGACGTGCAATGCTTTCCAGATGATGCGCATCATTTTTATCTAATCCGAAATTAAAAAGAATAATTCATCTTAAAAATGAATGAAGAAAGATTATCAGTATAGTTAATTACGAACTATAATTTTAGGAATATGGTTCAAAATAGCTTTTAGTTAAAATAATTTTTAATTCAAGGAATGGAGTTCCTTTTCTTCTTCTGGCTACGACATTGAACTTTCGAGGATAATTCCAAACATGTACGGAAAATGTTCCTAATTCCTTCTTGCTTGCACTGTCTGAGCGGTAACTTTTTACTACACCTGCTCGTTGAGAGCTTGGTGTTTAAAACCTGAGAACAGGTTTTGTCTTTGTTAAATTTTAAATTTCCTAACCGAGGAAAAAGATCACCATGCTGAACCTGTTTCTTGTTCTTAGCAAAGTTCCTCATACATTAATCACCCTTATGTATTTTTCTTTGGGCCGCTTTTTAATTATTATTATTATTTAAAAAAATTATGAATTCATCAAACTTAGAATTTTTTTTCTATTTTATTTAAGTCAAAAGGTTTGAATATTTGTTGAAAAATTAAAAAACTTCTCAATATATATCTTACTTTCTTTGCCTATTTTTATTATTGTTATTTATTTGAATACAAATAGTTTGCTTTTCTTATTATATACATCAGGCTATCTCCATTCTCTTGGGATTAGTTTTGTTATATCTTCAACTTTTTGCGTCTTCCTATCTTTATTTTGATACTTTCACAATAAATTTTGTCTATAACGTACATACAAAGTTCAATGCCGAATTGATAATAGACTGTTACATGTTGAAAGACGATAACAATTATCAGGAATCATAAAAATGTCGGAAAAGGAACACTTTATTGATATTTTCGTGTTTCCTTGAGGATGAAAAAAACAATTTATGATGTAGACACTTTTTGTACAGGTACCGAGATGGCTCCGTTCGTCTCAGAAATCCCAATATTGAACTTATGGATCAAGACATTCTTTATCATCTGGCTCTTGGTAGTGGGTCTCATGACCTAGTGGAAATGTTTGGAGATGTCAAGGTAATAAGAATAAATTTTCCCCCTGTTCAAAATTTTTTAACATGACAAATTAATTTTTAAATGTAATACAGATATTTTTAATTCTTTTTTAAATCCTCTGTTGGTTGACAAAGTCCTTTCTACTTAATCAGTAAAAGTAAGTTGGTCTTAACCTTGCCCACAAAATAGATTGATACAATTTTCTACAAATAACAACTCACTCAAAAGGCAATAATGGTTAAAACATAATTCTAACCGATGTCAATAAATTTTATACGCTGTTCGATATTTTGATTGGTACTGATACTGATTGTGATTGGGTCACTTATTACTTATGCATTAAAAATTGAAATAATAAAAAGCAGTTTCTTCTAACTAATACCAGTTATTTAAACAGATATACACTTCAATTTAAAAAATTCATTTAATATTAATTATATAAGAGTTACATTTTTTTCCTAATGAATTTGTTGAAAGCTGTCAAAATTTTTGATGAAGTAATATTCGGATAAAGTAATTTTGTCAGTTTTTTTATTAAGATTTTAAAAAGAATAATGAAAATTGTAATGTTTTCCTAAATTTTGAGTCACATCTGTAATAATAAACATTTTTCAATGTTCTTGGCCTCAATTTAATTTCTATAAAATTGCACCAACTTTTTTACAATATATATATTTAGCAAAAAGTGAAGTTTTTCTGATATCTGGACGTAAGGTTTTGTAACTATTACTGCAAGTACGCCTGGTCTTTCTTTTTTGCTCCCTGCTGTAGGTAAAGAGATTAATGTCAATTTCATAAGAAGTTATAGAACAAAGATTATCAGCATAGTATCTTAATTTTTTCAATCATTAATAATTACTGACAATTAAAAAAATTTCTACATTTTTGTTCTAATTTCAAAGACAGTTCGAAACCATAAAAAAGTCAGTTATTCTGTATACTTTTTTTTAAATTGCTAATTTCTATTATTTTCTATTTATGAAATGAGCGGAAGTTTTTGTTTTTAGTTTCATCTATAGAAAAATCGTGAGAAATTTCGTTTATATTATGCTGCTCTTTAATTTTAAAAATATCCATGATAAAAAGCTGTAATTAAATCTCAAATGGGTATTATTTTTTCTGTAACCTTATACAGTTCGTATGCATGGGAGGAACTCCAAAGAGGATGGAACAGTTCGCTTTCTTCATCATGGAAGAAATAGGTCACAAGCTTCCTGCAGGAACGACGCTACTCGACATCAGCCAGTATTCTTATCGTTATTCAATGTACAAAGTCGGTCCAGTACTTTCCATCAGTGTAAGTATCTAATATTTTTTAAAAGATGCGACACAATAAATAATTTAAATGCTATAAAGATATTATATGAAATTTTGGAAATTCAGAAGCTTCCATCTTTTGAATATGATAAATCACCCAGTATTAAAACAGTTATAAGAAGTTTAGCGTTTTTCTTACATTAATGAATCAGGAGTTCCATGATTCTTCAAAACTAATTTCACTTTATAAAATCAGATCAGGATTTTTTTTCCTAAAAAATAACAAATTATCTAATATGGGCTTTACATTCTTTCCCATATTCGCCTCTTTTCCCCTTCTTTAAATAATTCCTATTTTTCCCCTTATTTCAAGAAGATTACCCTTTTTCACTTTTTCCTCCTTTTTGTCGCCTAAATGCGAACTGAGTTAATAGAACCTAATAATCAAATCCAAATATTTTTCGTTAATAGTTGAAATCGCCATTTCCAAAATTTTACTAATCCATTCTTTGTAGAAAATTGATCCTATTTATGATGTAATCGTGAGGAATTCAAAAACTTGTAAAATAACGTGACGTAGTTTTTAAACGAGCCCTAGGTACTAATGAGCCAATATATGAACTACCATATGAAGAAAAAGTAAAGGTCGATAATCGATAATAATAATCCCAGGAATTTATTTTAATTACTCGGGATCATATAAATTGATGTTTTTTTTCAATTAGATCTTTAAGAAATATATATTTTTTAAGTTGCATCTTAATTAGAGAATATCAAATACTATCTAATTTTTAATACTAATGTACTGGTATAGGTTTCGGTAAAAAGCAATAATCTGTGTATGTTAAATAAGATTTTTAATGACATTTCAGCACGGAATGGGAATTCCATCGGTTGGAATCCTCCTCCATGAAGTTATCAAGTTGATGTATCACGCAAAGGCCAAGGACCCAGTTTTTTTTAGAATTGGAACCTGCGGTGGAATTGGCTTAGAACCTGGAACTGTGGTTGTTTCAGAGGAAGTAGTCGACGGAATGTTAAACCCTTACCTAGAATGTGTGAGCATTGAATATTTTCATAAAAATGTTGCGAATTGATTGAATAAAATGTCTTTGATGTAATTCACCGATCATCCTAATTTCTCTAACTTAAACTTTGTATGTTTCAGCCAGTCTTAGGGAAAGTAATTCGTAGACCAGCGAAACTGGACCGACATTTAGCACGTGAGTTGAAAGCTCTTGCTCACCATGATGATCTGTATGATACAGTAGTTGGAAAAACCATGTGCTGCAGCGACTTTTACGAAGGTCAAGGTCGTTTAGATGGTGCTTTTTGCGATTTTTCGGAATCGGAAAAAATGGAGTACCTTACCAGTATTCATAGCAACAATGTCTTAAATATCGAGATGGAGAGTCTTGCCTTTGCTGCTCTCACACATCATGCTGGAATTAAATCGGCTGTCGTTTGTGTTACAATGCTCGATCGACTCAAAGGCGATCAGGTAATTTTTTTGTCCGTAATTCATCATTTTTGAAGTGGGAAATTTGAATATCTACTTTTTTCCTTTCGAGATTTAAGGTTCCACATCGGTGCAGACATAACATTTTGAATTTGCGAAATTTATAAAAAATTTCGTACAGGCTCGAAAATTACATTTGAAAAGAAAAATTGAAAAATTTTCATGCAATTTATTTACGTTATATGGTTTAAATTAAATTAACTAACATTTCGTTAAGTTTGAAAGAAAATTCTTTTCTGAAAATTATTTTTCTCAATTTTTTAAATTTAATTATATTATAATAAAGACCATGTCAAAATTGGTTGATTCCGTGGCAAATCATAGCTTATTTTGAGTTGAAAATAAATAAACTAACAAACAGTAATTTCTTTTTTCGAAAGTACAACTAGGAAAATCAAAAATCTAAAACCTTAGACTCATAATAGATTCATAAGTTTAGATACGGGTGTACACTTAACACAAATTCCCTTTCCATTTATGAGGACGTTACAACAAATTATAATCATGATGACTAAACTTCTAGAGAAGTAAAAAAATACCAAAGAATTAGGAAATTTAAATCTAAATAATAAGAAAGAATACAACACAAATATTTAATAAAGATGAAATATTTGTCTATATAAATACTTCTTTAAAGACCCTTATCTTTATATAAATGTTACCTATATTTCATGTTATGTGCGAATATTATTCTAGAATACAAAATTTTTTATTTTTCAATTTATAAATTTTTATAACTAATTTTTCATAATTATGATTTTTCAGGTGAATTCTCCTAAAGAAGTTTTGGATGAACTTCAAAAAAGACCTCAAACTTTGATTTCACGATACATAACGAGGCACTTGCAACGGAAAGGTCGTCTTACGTCATTGGATGGTCATGGATCTATGTGTGTGAAAAGTCCTCGTCGATTCAAACTCGTGCAGCAAGAATCTGAAAATTACGATTAAACGAAAGCGAAGAAACCTTATATTAGGTTTTTGTTGCTTGAAAACAAAACAGAAGTGAACCTATTTTTTGTTTGCTGTGACAATAATTTATTGACCGACAGTTAATAAATTATGTGTTTATTTATTTGAAGGAAAACGGATGTAATGCAAGAGATTCGTTTATTTTTTGACAGAATGAAAAAAGAGCTAGAAGCTGAAATCAAACTTATGAGCTAATTCTTTTGTTGTAATGAAAGAACAAGTAAAGGTTAATTGAGTCTTACTAGTATGAATTATATGTAAGAGTTACATTCTTCGAATTTATCTGTTTTTACTCTCTTCTATTTTTAATTAATATTTTTAATGTATAGACTTTCTGAAATTAAAATCAAGAATTCAACAACCAAATTTGGATAACCGCTATAAAATGCTCCTATTGCAATTTGAAAAAAGGATCCTTTTTTTTTAATTTTCTAAAAAAATCTTTGGACAAAAATAAAAAGAGAGAAGAAATGAGAAGGCAACCAACCATATCCCCTTCCTTCTTTTTTGATTTCTTTCTTCTTTTTTTATTTTTATTATGATTAAATCGAAATAAAAGAACATGCCTAATATTTATCAACAACTTCGGATTTTCTTTGGTCGCGTTCTCATTTTTCTTTCCTCTTTTTTTTATTTATGCCAAAAGATTTTTTTAGAAAAAAATGTTTTTTTTTTTAAATGGATCCCTTTTTATTTTCAGAAATTCTATACATTAACTTGAGTATTGGACGTTAAGTAGGATTTTAATCTATTTCAAATTTCTTAAATTTTAATTAATATTTTTATCAGTAGCTCTAATCTTCCAACTGTAATTTTTATTCCAGTTTTCTACTGCACCATCGATTGGTTTATTTGCAGAATCTCAGGCGATCTAATTTTCGAGATGAAAATATATAGCTATACAAAATATCACTCAAACCAAAAAAATATGAAAAAAATGGCGATTCTCCTTGCCGTTTGCGAATTTTCCAACGAAACGAACAGTATTGACCTTTAGCACAATTGTCGTTTAACGATACTTTTTTAATCTCTTATTATTTAATTATAAACACATGCAAAATGGAAATGACTCGTGTGAGTGTAAAGCAGTCAGTTATATTATAAGTAAAAGAAAAATTATTACATTTCTTCATGGTTAAATTTTCTTCGCAGCGCGACGTGATGTTCAAGTACAAAGTTCCCGGGTTTTCTGAACTTTGAGGATGTAGAAAAAAGCAAATACTGTAAAAAAAAAAAAATGTTCAGAATTCAACAGACCACTCTTGGCTACATATCCATATTATTGTATTTAAAAATAAATTCTTAAAAGTCGCTCAAATCCTTAAGGAAATTTCCAATGGGAAAACAAAAACATTTGGAAAATCTGAGATTTTATGAAAGATCGAAAATTTAAACGAATTATCAGATTTTTTCCTCAATGAAGTTCTCTGAATCGACCAAAAATTCCGTTTCAAAATACCGAAATTATGCATTCTTAAATGACTTGTGACGCGTGGAGCGATGAACGATATTAGATAATAATGGAGACTCTAATTCTACATCTGTTTACGAATATTTGCAAAGAGTTCCTTAGGCGTACATTCCGTGTAATTTTTATGAACAAAATATATGTTCGTTAAATCTCTGTCGTGTACGTGAAACATTCACTGAAAAAACTGCAAAAAAGCTTTCCGAAAGGCATTTTAACTATTTATTCTAATATCTTGCTATAAGTATATTGTGTATACATGTGATTGGAATGCGAATGCGTTTCACCCATCGGTTTTTAGTTATATAGTAGTTGATTAGGTGAAAACTTTATCAAAAAAGAAATAATGAGTCTAGAACCAGGAACAAAAAAAATTATACAAAACTTTCTGATATCGAAATCTTCAGATGATTTTTTGAACGAAGAACAACTTTTTTTTACAACTTGATCATTTTTTGCACAAAGTTCTGGAATGTTTTGCCTTATTGATAGGAATATGGGTGCTGGCAGGAATGTTGAAATGTCACACATATTAGTCAATAAGTAGATGATTTCTTGCGTATTAATAAATACTGCCTGTAGTTTAGTGTAGTAATAAAACAGTTTAAATTAAATTGTCCTTTTATTGCGTCTTTGGTATTTTTTGTTATTATTATACTTTATTTACGAAGTATTTTACTAGTGTGACATTTGATAATCCTGAAAATTCCTTAAGATTTTTAATGACAATTGTGAACAGAATTTTTAGAGTTATTTTTGTTACATGATTCTTGCAGAATAAAAAATTATTGTAAACACGGCGTAGTAATCAGAACATGTAATTTCTGAGAAAATGTTTATACCACTTTACTGAAGTAACATTTTATGGTGCTCCTCCAATCACTCTTTTTGGACTTGAAATATTTACTATAATTAAAATAATTGAATAAAAGTTGTAACATCAATTCATGCCACTCAGTAATACGTTTAGATGAAAAATTGGTTAAATTTTTTTTTTAGGTCTTAATTTAAATTTTTCCATTCTCTTTTTACTAAATAGTTTCACTTTTTTAAACTGTTGTCATTTTATTCGGCCTAAGAATACTTACCTATAAATAAGTGTTAAATAAATAAAAATGAAGAAAGGTTCAATGACTTACAAAAATTTTAATCTCGTAGATTTAAATGTTAGAACCTACGAAATTAGAAATAGAATTGACAAATTTCTAAATAAGAAGTTTTAGCTTTATATTCTATCATATAGAAACTCAATCGTAATTTTTTATACAGGTTAAATTGCAACGTTTAGTTTTAAAATTTTAAATTGGTAATTTTTTACTGCCTTTCAAATATATAATTTGCCAGCGGCATAAGGGAAATTAAACTAAAAAGTCCAGAAGCAAAATTATTTTTTCGAGAAGTTGGACAAAAAATTCCTCTTGTATTCTTCGGTTATTTCGATTATATTTCGATACTAAATATTTTTTAAATATTCATAAACGGTAAAAGGAAGATTTTGTTCAATGTGTCGAAATTAATATTTTTTGTTTGGACTTTTTCGTACCTCGCAGGTTTAAAGTAAAAATTTTTGCTTTTTAGAAAAGTCGTAATTTTATGAGTCAAAAATAAAAAGTAAATTATCTTTATTATTGTGAAAAATATTGTATTATAAAAGAAAAATGTCCCATTAAGAAAGCAAAATTATTGTTGAATAAATTTTTGGCATCCAAAAACAAAGAATAAAAACTAAGAATCATTATATTGTTTTTTAAATCCACCCGCTACGCTGGATAATTCTTATTTTTGTAAAAATTATTTTTTACGATCAACACAAAAACGAGGCGTATTATTTCAAAAATGGTACAAAGAAAATTGGTTAGATCTTTTTTAAATGAACAATTATGCACATTTATCATAAAAAAACGGTCACTTTCTGCCGGATTATATTATACATTTCCCAAATCCCTAGCCTTTCTTTAATTAATGAATTGATTTCTTCCTTTTTAAAACAACGACATATCTGTGATGCGCATTGTTAACGAGTATAGAGTAGATTAGGTACAAGATTGTAATAGCATAACAAATGATTTTTCATTATAATAATTAATGTGATGCACGCCAACGCCTGTACGACAAGTCTTCGATTGAAATACTATATTAAAAGCCTATATAAATATGATAAATAATAATTACATGTTATATACAGTAAACACTAATCTGTATTGAATAATCCTGTTCCATTCAGAGATTACTACGCGTGTTAACTATCAATTGTTAATAATATAAATTCAAACTAATTGAGCGCTTACATTTAGCGGTTGATTCGCTACTGTTAAATTTTTATAACATAAAAGTTTATTAAAATATTAAGCGATATTACGGTAAATTGTTGCGATTGTGTTTTCAGCCAAGAGTAATACATTTAAATAAATTGAAAATAACTTCTTTACGTCCTTTTACGAGTAAAATGCTACGAGTTATGTAAAATGTTGTTGAGTGTGAATTACGTTACAAAAGGACAAATAAAAAACTGCTTGACAGACATACAGAAGATGAGGTATTTATTTGTAAATACAGTGAAAGTAAAAGGAGCTGCGGAAGGTGGGCGGTGGTCACTCAAGCGTGAATAAGCAAAAGCGTTTACGTCCGGAGCGGAACTCTCTCGGGTTAGTCCCCAACCACCGCCAGCTGAAAAACCGGCATAGTCTCAGAGTTTCACTGTATTTCACTTTCATTCTGTTCTCATAATCAAAATGAAGAATTCTCCGTGGTATCTTCTTCTTTTCAAAGTTTCAAGGCATATTCATAAAGGGCAGTGTGAAACGAGCAACGAGCAGTATTAAACATCTAAATAATTTGTTTATTTATATACGTAATTTCTTAAAGAAAGAGAGATTTATTGTACATAGATTGATGTAATTCCCGCCCTACAATCGAAAATGATAACTTCAATGAGTTTAATTACCTTTTTTTTACATCAGAGTTGGCAGGGTGTTTAAATCAAATATTAAGGCAAACTTGAATCATATAAGTCACTTTCAACAACACTTTTCGTGCAAGCAACAAGCTTAATTGATAAAACTGTTTTTAATAAAAAATTTTACAACAATGAAACAATAATTAAATAATACAATAATTAAATCTGTGCTGTAAAAAATAAATTTTTTATTTGAGAGCACCAATTCGAAATTGACATACTCGTGGTGCATGTAAAAATTTATTTTTTATTGTTTTAAGTAAAAGGAAATTAGCAATTTCTAAAAGGTAAACTATTAACTGGAGGATTTAAATGTTGGTTATAGCGATAATATACAAAAAAAATATTACAGTTATAATCATAAATTCAGCGCAGCTGTGTGGATGCAGAAGTGAAAGCCACTCTTATTACTGTTTTATTTTAAAGTCAGTTCATATTCTGCAGTCAAGAGGTGAGTAAGTTAATTTACTTTTTTCCATTCTAATTTTTAAACAGACATTTTTTTCTGGAAAAATAGGCTTAATATATTTAATATATGAGACTTAAGTCTTTCGTCTAAGAGATTGTAAAAACTATCGCTAATTGTAATGTATTCACAAAGTTTTTGAATTGCAAGAAAAAATGTTTTTGATTATCCTTGGAATTGTATATAAAGAAATTATTTATTAAAAGTTACAAAATTAATAAATGAACAAAGAAGATTGCACTTTTTAATTTCCAGACGAAAATCTATAAAAATATTTCAAATTTACTTAAAATTACGTTTTCTGTTCTTAAAATAAGAAGATAATTTTGTGAGAGTCTAAAGAATTGAATCTTGATGTAGCAATATTTGTTGTGATTGTGAGTCAGCATAGGAAAGCTGTCAGTTCATTTCTTATCTTTATGAAGTAACCTCATTATTAAAAGCTTGGGTTTGAAGGAATGCTGTTCTGTCATTTCAGTTCCTATTCAGCCTTCCAGTGCATCGCGATTGGCATTAAAAGTCTTCTTTTTGAGATTTCAAAGTTTTTATTTTTGAGGAATTGAGGCACTTAAACATAAATTATTTTCTTTTTATAAGAATTAGAAATCAATCATTTCTAATTTTTGTTTATTTTACGTATTGTTTGATAACTGTGACTGAACACAATTGATAAGAAAGTGAAAAGGTATGCAAATCATTTTAAACATTAGGAATGTAGTCGATAAGATATAATAATTATGAATTACTTTTTGTAGTTTATTTCAAATATTTTCTTACTGATCTATCAAAATATCAAAAGTTATTGATTGGGATGCATTGTTGCATTTTTTCATTAAGCAACATTTTCAGTTTTAATCAAGATTAAATATACATCTGATTACTATACATTCAAATAAGCATAAAGTATAATTATATAATGTATGTATCATATATTTAAATAAAAAGAAAATCTCTTTTAGTAAAATGTCGGTTACAATTTGTGGACAGGACGAAAATGTTGAAAGGTAAGAAAAATTCTACACAGTAAGATAAAGCTTCACTAAAAATACATGCAAAATTTTCGTTCGTATTTAGGTTCTCTAAGTTTAATTTTTTTCCTCGACTTACTTATCTAAATTTCGTTTTTTAAGATAATAATTTGATAATAATAATATTAGAAATGGAGTTTAACCCATTTTAACTAGTTTTGAATTTTCATAGATGTCAAGATGGCTTAGTGAAGCTTAAAAATGCCGAGGTTGAGCAAATGAGCAAGGATGTTTTATACCACCTTGGATTTGACACTAATTCTGATGATTTGGAGAAATTATTTGGGGATGTCAAGGTACAGCAACAAGACAAATTTCCTTTAATCAAATTCTATGCAGCATTTTTTACAAAATATTAGATAATCATCTCCTAGTTTCGTGAGATTAAATGAGAAAAAGATTCCCTACCATTTTTAGGCCAACTGATAATACGTAGAGGTTTTACAGAAGCCTGCACTGTTAAAAATGTTTGGAATTCTACAACCCAGTGGGCACGAAATCTAAGAACGTAATTGGAACGCCCTAAAAACGTTTCATGGACGTACAATTCAAAAGACGTTATGTGAACGTTTTAAAAACTATCCTGAGTCAGACCAAATATTGTCCTAAAAACGTTTCATGTTCGAAATACGTTTTTAAAACGTCTCTGGAACATTGTATATTTATGGAACGTTTTTTGGAACGACTTAGGGCGTTTTCGAGCCGTTCTAATAATGTTCTTTAACTTTTGTGCCCGCTGAGAACACTTCTACAATACTGTAAGTGTTGTAAATCGTACCGTCGAAGTAAGACACTCCGTAATCCCACAACCACAATGTTCAAGCACGTTCAACAAACACACACACTTTTTTAGTTAGAGAGGAAATTAATAATTCCAAAAGTTATTGAAGAAAATTAAAGTAAAATTCAAAAGCAAGTTTCTGAATAATATAAGAAATTAGTTTTTCTACGTAAAATTAGAGACATCCGCTCTACACAAAATCACGAAGAAAACTGAAAGAACATTCTCAGAGGTACTCAAAATTTAACGACTATAAGAAAATGGAAACTAGGACATTTAATTTTGAAAGGGCTGTGGTAGTAAAACTGAGTGACAACATGGGGGCGGGGGGGGGCGGTCTCTGGTTCACTCCACCACATGGCAACCCGACCGAAGTCGGCACACAGTTTCAGATTGTTTTCGTCTGTATAACAGGATAATAAATTTTTGAAAGATTTTGTACGTCGGTTCTCAAATTGACCGCATTCATATTACCAGCAATATGACACATTTCCATCACCTGACGTTTACGATAGTGGCATTCTGATAAAGATCACTTTTTCGATTTCGATAACGCGAAAATTGTAGCAAATGAATGTACAGGGTGGATGTCTCTAATTTTACGTAGAAAAATTAATTCCTTATATTATTTAGAAACTTGTTTTTGAATTTTATCGTAATTTCCTTCTATAACTTTAATTTCCTCTCAAACTAAAAACGTGTGTGTGTTTGTTGAACGTGCTTGTGAAGTGTGTGAACATTGTGGTTGTGATATTACGGAGTGTTTTACTTCAACCCGCACGCATCTCACCTTCTGCAGGTTAACAGGAATAAAACACAGAGAGGGAGCTGATAGAGAGAGAGAGAGAGAGAGAGAGAGAGAGAGAGAGAGAGAGAGAGAGAGAGAGAGAGAGAGAGAGAGAGAG
>JAAAKG020086439.1:0-16549 GCA_010014905.2 Druon quercuslanigerum | reverse complement strand
ACAAAATTTAAAATGATTTGATTCGAAGGTAAACACTATTAATAAGTTGCAAATCCTATTCAAATATTTTTACAGTCAAAAATATTCAATTTTTAATTAATTCAGCTAAAAAATGCTAATTATAATTTTATTTTAGCTATTTTTAACATCTATAATTTGTAAGAAAAATTGCCGATTGTTCATGTATAAATGATTTTTTATTTTTTAAAATTAACTAGAAGAAAATATTTGAAAATATGTTTAAAAAACTGGATGAATAAACAACAATTGAATAATATAATTTAAAATTTAAAAAAAAATTTAAAAATGTAGATTTGTGAAGATTTCGAACAAAAAATTGATAAGGTAACCCTTAAGAAAAAGTTTAAAAAAAAAAGAAGAATAATAATGCATGTGTTTATTTTCTGCTAAACAAGAGGAATTCATGCTAAAGGGTAAATTTTTCCGTTTTCAGACTACAATATAAGAAATACCTTTTCTTCCATTAATCTGCAGGGGTGATTTTCAGATTTAAACAGGACTACTTAACTCAGAGTAATTTAAATAAATTGTTTAAACAAATGGTAATTGTTTAAACAATATAGGTTATACGTTCTGAGTGAATGATAATTAATTGTTTAAATAATTATTAAATATCCTTTTTTTAATATTACTGTCAATATTCGTTAATTGTGCTTTTAATTCCAAAAAAATAACTTCACGATTTTGAGGAGGAAAAATTGTTGAAACAAATTCAAATGGTTTAAACAAATTAAATTGGTTAAAAATTGCTAAATATTCTTATATGAAAAAATTATTACTCTCACATCCGTTATTGGTGTCATTTATTCGAGAAAATACTAAACTTTCCACGCTTTACAGGGAAAACTTGTTTAAACAAATCAAAAATGTTTAAATAATTGTTAAATATCTTTTTTTTTAATATTACTCTTAACATTCGTTAATAAAATAAATTTTAAGGATTTGAAGGAGAAAAAATGGTTTAAACAAATTAAAAGTTGAAACAAATAAAGTTGTTAAAACTTATTTGAGAGACATCCCAGATAAAAAGCCAACAAACACATTTTCAGTGTTCGCACCTTTCGGTTCAAGTCATTTCAGACGAAAATGTTGGGAACTACGACTGGCGGCTAGACGTCCCGGCGGCCAGTTATCCCGGCGGACAGTTGTCCTCGCGGCTAGTTGTCCTCGCGGCTAGTTGTCCCAGCGGTTAGTTGGGCCGCGGCTAGTTGTTCTCGCGGCTAGATGTCCAGCGGTCAATTTTCCCGCCGGCGGTCAGTCGGCGGCGGTCAGTTGTCCTGCTTCGAGCTTCAAGGGGTGTACGGTGCTTGTTCATGCATTACAGAACAAAGCCAGTTTACGTTCGGAGTTAATCTATTTCTGGTTTCGTTAGGTGTCACTGTACTTCTCATTGTACGCAGACACAAGGTATTAAATAATTTCTTGTGAAATTCCAGTTCCCTTATTTTTTTGCTTAACTATGCAATATTAATTTCTTTTTGACAAATAGATTTAATAAACCTTTAGCATCGTAATCTCAACTTAACTCAATCAACTATACATACGTTGGACCTTTATTGGGACAAGCACTACAAAATGACAATAAATAAACAAAAACATAACTGCCATAAACATCCTTTGATTGTAAATTTTTGAATTCGTGTTTTTAGAGGAGCTCTAAGTACAACTATTGGCCAAATTAATATGAAAAAAATCATCATCGTTTTTAAAATATTGCAGATTGCCTGCAAGGTATTAAATCGGCATTCCTAATTTTTGAGCACTGACTGGTATAGGAAGCAAATACGAACCAACTCGAGACCAGTTAGGAACTAACCTCGGTCTTCGATGATATTTGATTTCTTTTTTCGATTGCTGGATAGAACCCGGTTAGGATCGCTTACAGCATACACTACTGCAAAGTGCCTTTTATAAACTGGTTAGAGACCAGCTAGACACTAATTTTGGTCTTTGACAATATTTCATTTCTGTTCTCATATTCACGAAAGAACCCAGCTAGGAACGGTTGGAGATGGCATGAGTGTCACATGCCTTTTAAAAGTTCGTCTGATACGAGTTAGAAACTATCTTCGATCTTCGACAATATTGGATTTATATTTTCGATCGCTGGATAGTACACGTTAGGACCGGCTAGAGGACATACGAGTATCAAGTGCCTTTTAGAAGACGGTTAGGCACCAGTAAGAAATAACTTCCATCTTTGACAATATTTGATTTCCTTTTCCGATCGCCAGTTAGAAAGCAGTTAGAAACTTATTTTGTCTAAAAATATTGGACTTCTATTTGCGAACGCCGGATAGAACCTGGTTAGGACCAATTGCATCATACAAGAGTGTCAAGTGCCTTTTAGAAGCCGGTTAAGACCGTTTAGAAGATTTCGACAACTTGTTTTCTGAAACCTTTTCCCAGATAAAGAGCGGTTAGGATCCTGTTCCGTTCCAGATATTGAAATTCAGACCAGTTAAGAACCGATCAGAGATGTTTGGAGACCAAATGGGTTTCTACCCGGTCTTTATCTGGTTTTTAAATAGTTTTTATCTAACATTTTAAGCAGGGATCATTTTGATTTTGAACATACTAGGAGTGGAAATAAATAAAAACCAAATACTATTGAGGAAATGTTTCATATAGCAAAGAATAAATTTTCGGTTACTAAAATAACAGACATGGAAGGTCTAGGTATTGTATATTTAAATCTAATTAATAACACTAATAACTTTTGATTTTATATCATAACTCATAGAAAAATTGCTAACTAAATAGTATTTCCGATATCTATTTTATAATAAATGACAATTTCCATATTTCAGAAGCCATTTATATAGTTATGATAAGAAGAGAGTCCGATTTCCTATCTCAAGTATGATGTGGGATGTTTGATGTGGAAATACCAGACTATTTGATTAGCAAATCAAATTATTCTGTAAGCACCTTGTCTATACGACATTAATGTTGTGTATCTGAGGAATGTCACTATATCTCTTGGTTGGCTGAAAGGATGTTGTGATGGCCCACCAACATTTGTATTACTTTTTATATTTTTATTTGAACATTCTGACAATGCCAACACAATACGCAATTCAATTTCTTTCTGTCTTTTTCAACCTCTACTGTATCGGTCTTGGTAGAAAAATCTTACAATACAAAATAATGTACTTTTTACCATTATCAACATCACTACAAAAATCGACTGCAATGACTTGCTCCAAGATCTTTTTCACTCCAAAATGTTGTAATGATTTGATTCATTGAGATGTAATATGGTACAGACTTTTACATAAAAAATTTTTACTTCGTTTCTTAGAAACAGTGTGACAGTTTTTTGTGTCCTCTGTATTTAGGATATACATAGTTATATGACTAAAGAGGCCTTTCGTCGAAGGGCGAAAAGTTGAAGTTTCAATAAATAAGTTTTGGAACTGTATACCAACAAACAATAACATCCTCTAATCTTACATTATAAACTCGACATACAAAGAAAATCATTGAGATTACGATTGGTAGACATAGATCGATAAAAACTCAAAATTTCACTCTTATTTTTACAATTTTAGTCTCTTATCTTACAATACTTCAAAATTTTTAAAGAAAAAAGAAATACAATTTTAGTTCAAAAGTATAAGATTGAATTCTTTGAAATTCCTAACAAGGCGATAAACAAATAATAGTGTTGAAATCGCTTGGTTTGACGTTGCGCTCGTTTAAATAATAAATTACATCTAATCGAGTTTAGATATCTAGCCTTAACTTATGCCGAAGCGTGCAATGGTGAATATTTCTTGAAGACAGACAACATTTATAAACTCAGTGTGTACGAACTCGGGTTTGTTCCTTGGAACATGCGGATTGTCCAATATGCTATGCATTAGGGATATGATTATAATAATATGAGCAAAATATATCTAGGAAAAAATTCGGACTCAAAAAAGGGTTTACTGTTCTGTAAATGCAGACACTACGTTGACAATAAGCGTAGATAAAAACGGCCGATTTTGGACATTTTGAGCGTCAAGGTAAAACCTAAATTGCACCAAAATATCTACTTATTTAGAACCTATTTTACTGCTCCCCGATCCTACTAAGGTAGAAGTTACAGGTTCAAAGTAAGGCCTAAATTTCGCTTCGGGAAATTGTTCTCAAATCGTACGAAATGTAGACTGTGCATTCTTTTTTAAGCCCCATAGTCTTTTATTCTACACAGTACAAAAAGTTTTCAAAATGATACCGAAATCAATTTTCATTTAGATATGCAAAAAAAAGAATACCGAATTTGAGAGCATTTTGATCGGCTGGAGTGAATGGTCGACTTTTCAGATCATTAGGATCTGATTCGGGATCATGTATGAAGTCAAACCAAAATGGTTTTACCTTTAGTTCACATGCAAGCCTTTTCTGTTTGCTGCTCGTGCAGTGTACTTTAAAAGTTTACAAAATAACGATATCTGATATTAGAGAATATCACCTGTTACGTGTAGTTGTCACTTGCGTGAGGTTAGATACCATTTTTAGGTTATGTAGTCTGACAAATGAACCAAAAGATGAGATCAAATTGATCCGAATGGACAAATCATTATGATCTCGAGAGTCAAATGATATCTGGGGCAAATAGATCTGTAACAAAATTGATTCTTTTTTTATTGTTTTAAAAAACCGAAAGGAAGGCTGTCACCGCGCAAATTTTTGGTCACAAGCTAAAATTCTCAGACTGGTGATTCTTCTTCTAAGAAATATTTCATTTGCGGCAAAAATTGTAAGCTCAAGAATTTTTGGAATTTTTTTCAATTGATAAGCATGTTTAAGTATATCAAAACAAACAGAAAATCACTGCGCTCTTATTCATAGAAGTTAAGTTGACTAGCCCTTTTTAAATTATAATAAGTACGTCGACCAGCTTTTGGTTACCATCCTCACAGAAAAAACAAGTGTTCGCTCAAGAAAATGTTTGCACGAGTATGAACAATAAAATATTTTCTTGTCATTATACCGTTGGTATTCGTGACCATATTGCCTATTTTTAATGCTGCTATTTTCTTCATTTAGGACAACAGAATAACAGAATAACTGAATTACAGAATAATCGAATAACCGAATAGCAAAATAACGACATTTATAATAACATCTCCTAGTTCTTTCTTCTGTTATGCATACCAACGAAATATATCATCCGTATTCGTAAAAATGATTTCTTCATTTAATGCTAATTGTTTTTCTGTCACATAAGAAACAAAAAGTAGTCTCTTAATTGCTGCGATTGTCTTCCGCCATGTACTCATATTAAAGTTTATCGTTATGTGAAAAATCTGTGTAACCAACCAAAGTAATTTTTGCTTACTTCGGTGACAGGATCTGACATTACGATTGTCGATTCTAAACGACGTCGTTCGTCAGTTTCGCCACCTAAAAGTTCGGTTAATGCCTAGAGTGACAAGGGAGCAATTTGCCAGTTGTTTAAGTGCCAAGTGTTAAGTGCTTCGTCGTTTACGTTTTGACATTACTGTTTTATGTTTGTCTCCCTTCGTTGTACTGTATATGGACATATAATCATGCTTCTATACTCTGATGCGAAGAGCTCGTGCATAGGCCGATTGAAATTAATTCGAGTTTATGAGCAACGCATAAAGTTGGTAATGAATGCTGATAGAGCACATGTATACTTTACGCGCTCTATCTTTAATCGTGTGACTCCTATGTACGCACAAAGCAAAATACTAAAAGGCTACGGTAGCAAGGAATAAAAAAACAAGAAAAAAGTAGAATATGTTTACATCAGTATCAGGCATAGTGTGTCGCGTGATATTTCTGTGTTTGTCGTTGCAAAGGATGATTAAATCACGTCGCTCTCTAAATATAGGATAACGAAATACGAGCATTCACGGAACGCGAAAAGCGAAGTTTAATTACACGCCGGGCTGCGTGGTACAAAGAGAACGAATTTTTGAGTTTCTTGGAGAACGCAATTCGAAAATGGAGGACCTTGCATGAGCTGCAAGCACGGTTTTATCCTAAATGTGGGAGTATATACTTCTCTAATACTACCGGAAAGAGTACACATTAATTGTTAGGTAAAATGAGTAGTATAATTCAAAATTCACAATTCTTCAACATGTTCAAAATCCGACAAAATCAGCTTATTAAGCACCACCGATAAGTTAAATATATTCAAAAATGCTTATTCGCAGGGTAATAAAAATAACAGAAGAAAAGATATCAAAAGTCCATTGTGGATTTATAAAATGTGCATTTGTTAAACTGGAAAAATCGTTTGGGAAGTCCTAAAGGAATACGGAGTCAATGGGTGGCTCCTACGAGCAAAAAAAAAACAATCTTTGCACGCTAAAATACTAGCTTTCATTATTATTGTGTCGTATTTTCCTAAAATTTAATTTATTATTTTTAATGTAATTATTCACGCATAAAACAAATATGTGTCTTATGAAAAAAAAATCTATTTCAAATTTGTAGACCTTTCTTAGGTAAACTAATTAACTTTTGTCTGATAATTTTATTCATGCTTTGTGTCGTTTTTCCAAAAATTCAAGTTTTTAATTTTTAATGTTGTTTTTGACAAATAAAACAAAAGCTACGCGTTATATTAAAAAATTATTAATAAACAAATTTGTAGATCTTTTTCAGGTGCATGATTTTGGTCAATTCATCTTTTTTGATATCTTTCATATTTGGACCGCTAAATAGAGTTTTTGATTTATCACTATTTTTTAAACGATAAAAATTTCAGTTTTCGATTTTTCAAAATGATTAAAAAATTATAATAATCTTGTAGGGTCTTAAAAAAGTAACGCTTTTCTTCTCTGTAATTTTTTCATATCGCATATTGTTTGTTATAAAAAAAGTATTGAGGGTAAATTGTTCATATTTTCGTTTGCTATAAATAATCGTAAATGAAATTTTCAAATATTGAAAAAGCTTTGTCTAGAAAATTTTGAAAATGCTTTAACTTTTTGAATTTTCATCCGAAAAAGCTGGGTAACGAACTAAATATTTCTTTTTGACCCCTAAAACTGTGTGAAAAATCATTTAACCCGATTAGTCTTTCAAAAGTTATCCTTATATAGACAACAAGGACAATTACAATGACAACGACGACAAAGACACACAAACATCGACCTAAAAACCTTTTCTTCTACTCAGGAGGTCTCAAAAGATCGACATTTGATGGAATCCGTAAGTAATTTTCAGATAATATCAATACATTTTCATTATGATGAGAATTTTAATATTCGTGGTATGCAAGATCTACAAATTTTTCAAAAGAGGCCAAATCAAAATCACAGATTTTGAAATTGTGCAACATACTTTTTTATAATAACAAATCAATGCCATATTTCTTCGATAACAGCTGAAGAAATTTGAGAGGCATGTTTAATTTTTTTAAGCGCAGCTAACGCAATCCAAAAGAATCTGTTTTTAACATTTAAAAAAAGTTCCAACTCAAACACAAATTTTGTTTTTCATTTTCTGACAATCTACATACAGAAAAAGAGAATTATCCGATCACACTCAAGTTGGTATGACTCGGTACTTATCGACAACATCAACGTTTACGTACTATTAGAAACCGGTACTCAAAACAAGATTTTTCCGACCTACTCTATTCAACAATCTTTTTTTTCGTAAATAGGAAATTTTTTACATTTTTATTCATTTAAGTGTAATATAATCGTCCAAATTTTCAATCTCTGTTTTTTAACCGCTCTTTACGTTTCGGCACTCATATAGTCAGAAAATCATAAAATGTTGTCAGTGTCAGCGTGTCGGTATGTCTGTCTACCTGTACGTATGATTACCCGAATGTTGTAGCAACGCTAACTTTCGAAGGATTTGTCCAATCTAGTCAGCCTTTGATACACTTATTAAGACCAAAATTCGAAAAGTTAGCTTTTTTAAAATTTCAAAAAAAATTATGAGCATTAGAATTCTTTGTAAAATTTTCTGGTACACGATAAAAGTAATATTTTTTAAACGTTGAAAAGAGTAATGAAGCACTATTTACATTTATTTCTAATATGAGTAAAAGGAATTATTAAAACTTCTTTGAACACCGATTCAGCCAGGGAACACTTTAAAGTATGAAAATTGAACAGTAATTGAACAGTAACAGTAATATTAAATTTAACATTAATGTTTAAAATGGAGCTAAGCGCACTAATAAGGAGGATTTCCTGATAAAAATAGCCGTATTCGGGGCCATTTTCTTCGATTCACTTGCCAATTTTTGTTGTGAAAGAAATCGCACACGCTAAAACAGCGAATCCAGAGACAAACACAATTTTTTTGTTTCATTTTTAAGTAATAATTCCAACCTATAAGTTCAAGAAGTGGGGCTTTATACATTTTCTTACAATTTCAAAATGCTCCTCAAACAAATATAGTGTTCTTCTGGAAAAAAGCTTAGATACACTATTGACTAAAGATGCCACACTCGACCCTAATTTTTTCGTCGTCAGCTTTCGAAATCCAAAACGAAACGGATTCAACTAATAATTAGAACTCGGATATTCTTGTAGGCGCTGACTATAATCTAAAAGATCTTGATCTTAGGTGAACTATATAAATGCATTTTCAATTTGGACTTAGGATTGGAAATCGTCGACCTAGAAAATACCAGAGAAGCAATTTTTGGTCATATCGGTTTTGTTTTGCAATTTCATTCCCCATATAGGATCTGCAATTATGATTTAAAAAAATTTAATTGTGGTTCTGAAATCAGCGGCCCCAAAGTTTGTTTAATACCATGAATTTCGAAATTTATTCAGTGGAAATGAGTTAGGCCTTAGATGATTAAAATGGTATTTTTAAGCGCGTGTTTCTCATGAAGTCTTATAGTAATTGCCAGGCCGGATTTCGAATCCACATGAAAAAATGTATCAAAAAGCGCTTTTATTGCACATATAATGAAATAGCTAAGTGCTCATATTAAGATCCTAGATTTAGCGAATCTGATCTTTAGTACGCGATGCTTGAATCAGGACCAATCAAAAACTTTTCTCTTTTCCAATTTTGTTCATAATTCATACAATTTGTCGGTTACAGTCTTATAAATAATTAAATGCAAAATAATCTTTGGCCTATCCCAGCTGCAATTTGACAGGGAAGATTTTCGATTTTTTTAGTTATTTATCCGTTAGCTTCCTCAAAATCTTTCTCTTTATCGCCAATCTACAATTATAACTCTCTTATTAACAAATATTTTTATACAAAACCTAGACTTACTGATTATAATTGTCCCTTTTAAACTGGATCGCAAACGTGAAGTTTTAATGTAGTTCTTTTAAATAATGCTCTGTACATAAATATAATAAACAAAAAAATATACATAAATCTTAAGTGTGCGTTATATCTGTATGCGGATTTTTGCGAATGCTTTCTTGTTTTTGGCAAAAAATAAACAATGCAACACAAATTAACAACTCCAAAATAAATAAGGAAACAGTCACATATAAGTGAAAATGCTAGAAAATGTTAACTGTATAAAAAAAGTGATTATTGATCAATTTATCCCGTAGTCAATTTCGGTAAAAAAAGTTGTTATTCTCCAACAAAAAACTCGTAAAATAATGCAAAAATTGCACTTTCCTTTATTAAATTCGTATTTATATATTTTTTTACGTGGCAGGCTTCTCTCGAAATAAAATTACATTCAAAACTGCACTTTTAATATTAACAAAATGGCAGCGACAATTGATTAATTTATCCCTTGGTAGATTTCGGTAAAAAAGTTGTTTTTTCATTTTAAAAAACTCGCAAAAAAATGAAAAAATTGTACTTGTGTGTATTAAATATTTATTGTTATACTTTTTTATATTGATGGCTTCCCCCGAAATCAAATTATATTCGAAACTACATTTTTGATATAAATAAA
This sequence comes from Druon quercuslanigerum, assembly GCA_010014905.2. NCBI lineage: Eukaryota > Metazoa > Arthropoda > Insecta > Hymenoptera > Cynipidae > Druon > Druon quercuslanigerum. The sequence goes on along the minus strand of JAAAKG020086439.1, from coordinate 6,648 downwards.
ATGGAAGTGATTATTGTTCAATTTATCCCATAGTCGTTTTCGGTAAAACAAGTTGTTTTTTTTTCAACAAAAAACTCGCCAAATAATGCAAAAACTGCACTTTTGATTTTTAAATGTTTATTCACATACATTTTTACATGGCGGGCTTCTCTCGAAATCAAATTACACCTTTAATATAAATAAAATGGAAGTGATTATTGATCAATTTATCCTTTAGTAGATTTCGGTAAAAAAGTTGTTTCTCACTCAAAAAACTCGAAAAATAATGCAAAAACTCCACTTGTGTGTATTAAATATTTATTGATATACTTTTTTGCATTGCTGACTTCCGACGAAATCAAATAACATTAGAAACTACACTTTTTATATAAATAAAATGGAAGTGGTTATTGATCAATTTATCCCCTATTCGATTTCGGTAAAAAAAGTTGTTTTCCATCAAAGAACTCGAAAAAAAATGCAAAAATTGAACATTTCTTTATTAAATGTTTATTAAAACACTTTTTTACGTGGCGTGCTTTTATCGAAATTAAATTACATTTGAAAATACACTTTTAACATAAATAATATGGAAGTGATTATTGATCAATTTATCCCTTGGTAGATATCGGTAAAAAAGTTGTTTTTTCATTTAAAAACTCGCAAAATAATGCAAATGTTGCACTTTTGTTTATTCAATGTTTATTTAAATACTTTTTTATGTGGCAGGCTTCTCTCTAAATCAAATTATATTCGAAACTACACATTTAACATAAATAATATGGAAGTGATTTTTGATCAATTCATCCCATGGTCGATTTCGGTAAAAAAGTTGTTTTTTCCATAAAAAAAACATGTGGGCAAACACTTGTGGGCATTAAATATTTATTGATATACTTTTTTACATTGCTGTCTTCCCTCGAAATCAAATTACATTCGAAACTACACTGTTGAAATAAAAAAAATGGAAACGATAATTGATCAATTTATCCCTTGGTTGATTTCAACAAAAAAGTTTTTTTGTTGTTGAAAAAACTCGAAAAATAATGAAAAAGTTAAACATTTGTTTATTAAATGTTTATGCATATACTTTTTACATAGCGGGCTTCTATCGAAATTAAATTAAATTCAAAACTACACATTTACCATAAATAATATGGAAGTGATTATAGATCAATTTATCTCCTAGTCGATTATGGTAACAAAAAGTTGATATTTTCCATCAAAAACTCGTCAAATAATGAAAAAAATGCACTGTTGTTTAATAAATGTTTATTGACATACTTTTTTACGTGGAAAGCTTCTTGCCAAATTACACTACATTCGAAGTTGCACTTTTAATATAAATAAAATGGAAGCGACTATATACCTTTTTACATTGCTGACTTTTACCTCAAAATCAAATTATATTCGAAACTACATTTTTGATATAAATAAAATGGAAGTGATTATTGATCAATTTATCTTTTGGCAGATTTCAGTAAAAAAGTTGCTTCTCCATCAAAAAACTCGAAAAATATATCAAAAATTGCACTTGTGTGTATTAAATATTTACTGATATACTTTTTTGCATTGCTGGCTTTCCTCGAAATCAAATTACATTAGAAACTACGCTTTCGATATAAATAATATGGAAGTGATTATAGATCAATTTATCCCCTAGTCGATTACGGTGACAAAAAGGTGTTTTTTTACAACAAAAATCTCGTCAAATAATGCAACAAATTGCACTTTTGTTTGTTAAATGTTTATTGACATACTTTTTGACATGGGGGGCTTCTCTCGAATTTAAATTACATTTAAAACTGCACTTTTAATATAAATAAAATGGAAGTGAATATTGATCAATTTATCCCTTAGTAGATTTCGTAAAAAAACTTGTTTTTTCATAAGAAAACTCGAAATATAATGCAAAAATTTCACTTTTTTTATTAACCGTTTATCGATATAGTTTTCCACATGGCGGGCTTCTATCGAAATTAAATTCGAAACTGCGCTTTTACCATAAATAATATGCAAGTGATTATTGATCAATTTATCCCTTAGTCGATTTCGGCAACCAAAAGTTATTTTTTCAAACAAAAATCTCGTCAAATAATGCAACAATTGCACTTTTTGTTATTAAATTTGTATTTATATACTTTTTCACGTGGCAGGCTTCTCTCGAAAATAAATTACATTCGAAACTGCACTTTTTAATATAAATAAAATGGAAGTGATTATTGTTCAATTTATTCCATATTCGATTTCGGTAAAAAAGTTGTTTTTTCCAACAAAAAACTCGTCAAATAATGCAAAAAATTGCACTTTTAATTTTAAAATGTTTATTCACATACATTTTTACATGGCGGCTTCTCTTGAAATTAAATTACATTCGAAATTACACCCTTAATATAAATAAAATGGAAGTGATTATTGATAAATTTATCCTTTGGTAGATTTTGGTTAAAAAATTGTTTTTTTTCATAAAAAAACTCGCAAAAGAATGCAAAAATTGCACTTTTGTTTATTAAATATTTATCGATATACTTTCTCACATGGTGGGCTTCTCTCGAAATCAAATTATATTCGAAACGGCACTTTTAATATAAATAAAATGGAAGCGACAATTGACCAATATCTCCCTTGGTAGATTTCGGTAAAAAAGTTCTTTTTCAATAAAAAAAACTTGAAAAAAATGCAAAAATTGTACTTGCGTGTATAAAATATTTACTGATATACTTTTTTGCATTGCTGGCTTTCCTCGAAATCAAATTACATTAGAAACTACGCTTTCGATATAAATAATATGGAAGTGATTATAGATCAATTTATCCCCTAGTCGATTACGGTGACAAAAAGGTGTTTTTTTACAACAAAAATCTCGTCAAATAATGCAACAAATTGCACTTTTGTTTGTTAAATGTTTATTGACATACTTTTTGACATGGGGGGCTTCTCTCGAATTTAAATTACATTTAAAACTGCACTTTTAATATAAATAAAATGGAAGTGAATATTGATCAATTTATCCCTTAGTAGATTTCGTAAAAAAACTTGTTTTTTCATAAGAAAACTCGAAATATAATGCAAAAATTTCACTTTTTTTATTAACCGTTTATCGATATAGTTTTCCACATGGCGGGCTTCTATCGAAATTAAATTCGAAACTGCGCTTTTACCATAAATAATATGCAAGTGATTATTGATCAATTTATCCCTTAGTCGATTTCGGCAACCAAAAGTTATTTTTTCAAACAAAAATCTCGTCAAATAATGCAACAATTGCACTTTTTGTTATTAAATTTGTATTTATATACTTTTTCACGTGGCAGGCTTCTCTCGAAAATAAATTACATTCGAAACTGCACTTTTTAATATAAATAAAATGGAAGTGATTATTGTTCAATTTATTCCATATTCGATTTCGGTAAAAAAGTTGTTTTTTCCAACAAAAAACTCGTCAAATAATGCAAAAAATTGCACTTTTAATTTTAAAATGTTTATTCACATACATTTTTACATGGCGGCTTCTCTTGAAATTAAATTACATTCGAAATTACACCCTTAATATAAATAAAATGGAAGTGATTATTGATAAATTTATCCTTTGGTAGATTTTGGTTAAAAAATTGTTTTTTTTCATAAAAAAACTCGCAAAAGAATGCAAAAATTGCACTTTTGTTTATTAAATATTTATCGATATACTTTCTCACATGGTGGGCTTCTCTCGAAATCAAATTATATTCGAAACGGCACTTTTAATATAAATAAAATGGAAGCGACAATTGACCAATATCTCCCTTGGTAGATTTCGGTAAAAAAGTTCTTTTTCAATAAAAAAAACTTGAAAAAAATGCAAAAATTGTACTTGCGTGTATTAAATATTTATTGTTATACTTTTTTACATTGATGGCTTCCCCCGAAATAAAATTATATTCGAAACTACATTTTTGATATAAATAAAATGGAAGTGATTATTGTTCAATTTATCCCATAGTCGTTTTCGGTAAAACAAGTTGTTTTTTTCAACAAAAAACTCGCCAAATAATGCAAAAAATTGCACTTTTGATTTTTAAATGTTTATTCACATACATTTTTACATGGCGGGCTTCTCTCGAAATCAAATTACATTCGAAATTACACCTTCAATATAAATAAAATGGAAGTGATTATTTATCAATTTATCCTTTAGTAGATTTCGGTAAAAAAAGGTTTTTTTCAAAAAACTCGTCAAATAATGCAAAAAATTGCACTTTTGTTTATCAAATGTTTATTGATAAACTTCTTCACATGGCCGGCTTCTATCGAAATCAAATTACATTCGAAGCTACACTTTTAATATAAATCAAATGGAAGCGATAATTAACCAATTTCTTTCTTGGTAGATTTTGGTAAAAAAGTTTTTTTTTCCAATGAGACACTCGTCAATTAATGCATAAAATTGCACTTTTCTTTATTAAATGTTTATTGATAAACTTCTTCATATGGCTAGCTTCTCTTGAAATCAAATTACATTCGAACCTACACCTTCATAATTAATAATATAGAAGTGATTATTGATCAATTTATCCCCTAGATGATTTCGGTAATAAAAAGTTGTTTTTTTGCAACAAAAATCTCGTCAAATAATGCAAAAAATTGCACTTTTGTTTATTAAGTGTTTATTGCCATACTTTTTTACAATGCTAGCTTCCCTCGAAATCAAATTACATTCGGAACTACACTTGTTATATAAAAAAATGGAAGCGATAATTGATCAATTTATCCCTAGGTTGATTTCGGCAAAAAAGTTTTTTTTTGTTGAAAAAACTCGAAAAGTAATGCAAAAATTGCACTTTTTTTATTAAATGTTTATCGATATACTTTTTCAAATCGCGGGCTTCTTTCAAAATCAAATTATTTTCGAATCGACAGTATTAATATAAACAAAATGGATGTGATTATTGATCAATTTATCCCTTGGCAGATTTCGGTATAAAAACTTGTTTTTTCAAAAAAAACTCGGAGAAAAAATGCAAAAATTGCACTTTTGTTTATTAAATGTTTATCGATATACTTTTTCAAATAGGAGGCTTCTTTTGAGACCAAATTATATTCGGAACGACAGTTTTAATATAAATAAATGGCAAGTGTTTATTGACCAATTTAGCCCGTGGTAGATTACGGTGAAAAAATTGTTTTTTTATAAAAAACTCGAAGAATAATGCAAAAATGGCACTTTTGTTTATTAAATGTTTATCGATATACTTTTCCATATAGCGAGCTTCTCCCGAAATCAACTTATATTCGAAGCGACAGTTTTATTATAAACAGAATGGAAGTGATTATTCATCAATTTATCCCTTGGTAGATTTCGGTAAAAAATTGTTTTTTTATAAAAAAAACTCGAAAAAGAATGCAAAAATTGCACTTTTTTATTAAATATTTATCGATATACGTTTCCACATGGCGGGCTTCTCACGAAATCAAATTATATTTGAAACGACAGTTTTAATATAAATAAGATAGAAGTGATTATTGATCAATTTATCCCTTGGTAAATTTCGGTAAAAAAATTTTTTTCATAAAAGAACTCGAAATATAATGCGAAAATTGCACTTTGTTTATTAAATATTCATCGATATACTTTTCCACATGGCGGGCCTTTATCGAAATCAAATTATATTCGAAACGACAGTTTTAATATAAATCAAATGAAAGTGATTATTGATCAATTTATCCCTTGGCAGATTTCAGTAAAAAAACTTGTTTTTTCATAAAAAAAACGCTGAAAATAATGAGCAAATTGGACTTTTGTTTATTAGATGTTAATCGATATACTTTTTCACATAGCGCGCTTCTCCCAAAATCAACTTATATTCGAAGCGACAGTTTTAAAATAAATATGATGAAAGTTATTATTGATAAATTTATCTCTTGGTAGATTTCGGTTAAAAAATTGTTTTTTCGTAAAAAAACTCGAAAAAGAATGCAAAAATTGCACTTTTGTTTATTACATGTTTATCGATATACTTTCTCACATGGCCGGCTTCTCTGGAAATCAAATTATATTTGAAACGATAGTTTTAATATAAATAAAATGGTAGTGATTATTGATCAATTTATCCCTTGGCAGATTTCGGTAAAAAAAACTTGGTATGTCATTAAACAACGCGAAATATAATACGAAAATTGCACTTTTGTTTATTAAATGTGTATCGATATACTTTTTCACATGGCGAACATCTCTCGAAATCAAATTTTATGCTAAACGACAGTTTTATTTAAAATAAAATAATGGGATTATTGATCAATTTATCCCTTGGTAGACTTCGGTAAAAAAATTGTTTTTTTTTTCATAAAAAAACTCGAAAAAGAATGCAAAAATTGCACTTTTTTTATTAAATATTTATCGATAAAAAAATATATATATATATTTTTATCGTAAAAAAATTGTTTTTTCTTAAGAAACTGGAAAAAGAATGCAAAAATTGCACTTTTTTACATTCTCATCAGAGAAGGTATTAGATTTGTGTAAAATTTGACCCCACCGGTTTTTGTCAATTGCCCACGTTTTGAGACCCCCTGAACCCGAAAAACAGGTTTTTACGAATGTGTCTGTCTGTATGTCTGTCTGTATGTATGTATGTATGTATGTATGTATGTATGTATGTATGTATGTATGTATGTATGTATGTATGTATGTAT